>PVKA01001420.1:0-147443 GCA_004027165.1 Ctenomys sociabilis | reverse complement strand
TTTTTTTTTTTTTTTTTTTTTTTTTTTTTTTTTTTTTTTTTTTTTTTTTTTTTTGTCTTTTTTGAGACAGGGTCTCGCTATGCAGTTCAGGCTGGCTTTAAGCTCACTTTGTAGCTCAGGCTGGTCTCGAACTCACAACAATCCTCCTGCCTCAGCCTCCCGAGTGCTGGGATTACAAGCATGCGCCACCACGCCTGGCCTTTCACGTGTTTTTGGGTCGCTGTTCCCGATGCCCTACAAGCATGGTCCAGGGAACCCTCTCCATTGCCCCTACTATGGCTTTGTAGTATACTTTGAAATTAGAGATTGTGATGTCTCCAGCCTTGCTTAGGAGTGCTCTAGCTCTTCTGGGTCTTTTGTATTTTGAATTCAGGATTTTACTTTCTAATTTTGTAGAGAATGCCATTATTTATTATTATTATTATTATTAAGAATTGCATTATGATGAAAGTTGCATTGACTATGTAATATGACTATTTTGACAATATGAATTCGGCCAGCCCTTGAATGTGAAGGTCTTTTAATCTTCTGATGTCTTCTTTTCAATTCTTTAGTGTTCTGAGGTTTTCATTACAGTAGTCTTTTACCTCCTTGGTTAGATGATCTTTTTTTTTAAAAAAAAAATGTGTTTAGTACAGGATCTACAGTGTCTGACTACACAGATTGGACTTACAGTGATACTCCTGTTTTCAGCTTCTCAAATGCTGGGATTACAGGTGAGAGCCACCCACTCAGTCTCAGGAGCCATCTCAGTGTGCCCAGGGGCAGGGCCAGTATGGCATACCCGGGACAGAACCCTGTCCCTGCACCTACCTAAGCATGCGCTTTTGTCTGCTGAGCTATCTATCTGGCTGGCCCATGGGTGTTTTTTTGAAGTTACTATGAATGGAATTGTTTTCCCACTTTCTTTCTTAGCTAGTGCATTACTGGCATATAGTAAAGCTATTTTTTTCATATTTTATCATATTTGCATGATTTAAAAATATTTTTAGAGATTTATATATTGCTACATTGTTGAATTCATAATCAGCTCTAAAAGTCTTTTGGGGCAGCCTTTAGGGTCTTCTGTGTATGGGATCTTATAATCTGCCAAGAAAGATAATTTGACCTCTTTCTTTCCTAGTCCTAGTTGTATCTCTTTCATTATTTCCTCATGTTTAATTGCTCTTACTAAAATTTCAGGTGCTATATTAAACAAGAGGGATGAGAGTGGACGAATAGACATCGTTGCTTTATTCCTGATTTTCTCCTCTTTTTTAGTTGGAAAGTATCCCCACATTACCAGTCCTACCCACTCTTGCTATCTTTTTTTTTTTTAAGTTTTTGGAAATTATATTATTTGACTCATCAAACTATTAAATAGTTTTATGAAATTAAATATATATATATATATATTTTTTTTTTTTTTTTTGTCTTTTTGAGACAGGGCCTCACTATGCAGTTCAGGCTGGCCTTAAGCTCACTTTGTAGCTCAAGCTAGTCTTCAACTCACAACAATCCTCCTGCCTCAGCCTCCTGAGTGATGGGATTACTGGCATGCGCCACCACGTCCGGCTTCAATTTTCATATTAATGTTTTTACTGGGTAATACAATAACTTCACTAACCTCCCCTTACTTATAATCCACTGTTATTATGTATCTTAATCCTACATACATTTAAAGCCACATGACATTATTATTGTTGTTTTGCACAGTAATATTCATTTTGATTGAGCTACATGAGTGGTGGTGAACATATGGTACATTTGCCATGGCTATTTGTTATTAAAAGCGCTAAAAGGTTTATCATCACTGGCCTAAGCATTTACCTTTTCTATTGCTTTTTTTTTTTTTTTTTTACTGCTTTTAATTTAGTTGTGCATTTCTGATCTTCTTTGCATAAAAATACCCTCTAGAATGTCTTTTGAGGAGAATCTGTTGGTGACAATTTCTGTTTCTCTTTTTGTGATGATGACTTAATTCCACCTTTATCCTTGAATAGTATCTTAGGTGGGCATACAGTTCTAGTTTGGTAGCTTTTCTTCCAGCACTTTGAATTTCTGATTCTAATATCTGCTTGTACTTTTTTTCTTGAGAAGTTTGTTGTGAATCTCGTTTTGTGTTGTCTGGAAGGTAATCAGTCTTTCTTATCTTCCTGCTTTAAACTTTTTCTCTGCACTTGGTCTTCAATAATTTTATTATGACATCCATGGATGTGTTTTATTTTGTTTTTGTTCTGCAAAAGCCTTCAAATTTGTGGCTTTATGCATCTGTTCACTTTTTGTTGTCAGCTTAACAACAGGGTCACCTGCTGGAGAGACTGGCGCCTTTTGTCATTGAATTACACACACCTCTGGCCAGGAATGATGCAACAAAAGGCAGTTTGTCAGGAGCACCACGCTGTGTGGCCACGTTGGCCAAGTGTACTGCCAAATCCTGGCACTGCACAAACGCCTCCACAGTGCCCAGGTAGACGGCCAGGGCTTCTATTATGCAGATTTTTGTGACCAATCCTATCTCAGTCATATACTGTGATAAAATTACAAGAGTATAGTTTCTGTTCAGATAAACGTGACCCCATTAGTACACTGCCTCGCCCTCTGTCAGCTTAGTATCCATACACACTGTATTAACTGTCCTTGCTATCTGTCTAACATGAGAGATTATCTCTCTGGAAACACACCAGCTCACTTCCCAAGAAAGGACATAAACATTCTTTATCGTGACCAAGTGACATTTATTCCCCTAACTTAACATTGATAGTTATCTTCATAATATATGTTCTTTACTGGTAGAAGAATGGGAGAAGTGTGTGTGTGTGTGTGTGTGTGTGTGTGTGTGTGTGTGTGTGTACAGAATTCTGGACCCTGTGATTTGCTCCTCTCATGTCACACTGGTGGTGATATTATGTTAGGTGGCAAGAAAGACTTTACAGATGTAATTAAGGTTACTAATCAGTGGTTTTATTTTATTATTTTTAATTGGTACATGTTTACAGTACATAATGATTACATTCCTCGTAGGAAGTTGGTACATGAGCAACACATCTTCATTGCTTTTTTATCCCATTTTCTGCTTTCTCTCCCCATTCTCTCTCTCCAGATCCCCTTCCATTTTGCAAAAGATTTATTTCCCTTTTTCCTATTACCTATCTTTCATTTTGTTCTTTTTTAATACTTTGATTTCCCCCATTCCTGATCTCAGCAGTATTTGCTATTATTTATTTTCTGGATGATTGCAATTCTTCCTAAAGTTAGATGATATCTCAGTGTTGTTTTAATTTGCATTTCTCTTGTGAGGGCAAGAAATAATTTAGATTATCTTGAAAGGAAAATTCTAGATTTTTTGACACATAATACCTACACCAAGAATGACACTGTTAGTCTTAACAAATTGTTAGCAATTTTCTCTCCTACAGTACTTTAAGAACAAATTAATCAGGACTATTTTTCAAGGTCCCTCATTTCTTACACAGAATAAAGCAATTGATATGTAGTTTTTATTGTAATTCTGTAAGAATACATGTGTACATAGATAAAGGTTTGGTATTAATGAGTTTCTTTATTGTATTTTAAACAGGACATAATATTTGAAGACCTGTTCTTAATAACTTTTAAAAACCCTACCACTTCCAGCAAGCATGGTGATGGCCCCATGGCCTCCAGGGCAAAGTTGAAACCCAAGAAAATGTGTCCAAAGCTTCCACGGATGTGTTCACGAAGCATATTCCTCATGCTTCTTCTAGTCTGATCTTGTCCCCGTACTTGATGTAGATGTTATTACTGATTTCTGCTCCATTTTAAGAATTGGAGGCTGGGGAGATAGCTTGGTGGTCTGAGTGCCTGCTGCCGAGGACAAGGACTCAAGTTTGATCCCCAGTACACCATCCTGGCCTCTGGAAGCTTGGGTGTGCTGAGCCAGACATTGAGACTGGGCATGATAGGGCAAGCCTGTAATCTCAGCATTGGGGAGGCTGAGACAAGAGGATCACTATGAGTCTGAGCTGTGTAGTGAGAATCTGTATCAAATAAATAAATTAATTAATTAAATAAGTAGTTTAAACAAAAAGAATTTAAACAAAATATTTTTTTCAGGGTTGTTTTTCTAATAACAGGATGCTGGTTCTTCTGGTCCATTCTAATGTTGAGTTTATTTGGGATACTGACTGTCTACACTTTATTGCTACTGGTGAGTAGGATCACTGCAGTACTATTGGCATTGGCGTTTATGTAACTATGCGTTTCGCCCACCTTGCAGGGCCAGCAAGGGAAGGCGTGTGCTCATAGGGGCTGTCTGGCTGGCTTGTTCTTCAGAAGAGTGGTATTGGGCCTGCCTGTGTGCCCATCTCTCGGTCTGCCAATTCACTCAGCAGCATCATTTCCAATATGCAGAGCTTCACTGCAGCAGGCTCTCCGGACCTTACACTAAAAACTATTCCAATGCCCATGTGTTAGTCAACTAGCCCAGGTGTAAGGTGCATCTTAGCGTAAGTCTGTTGGTGGTAGTGTGACCTTGTTTCTAATGCCTAACATGGTAAGCAGTATAGCATGAGAAATTTACACCATGTAAGAGCAAAGGTTGTGGAAATAGAGACCTTAGTGAGAGAATAACTTTAACAATTTAATAGTTTTTCTGTGCCCATTTATACGCAAAGCAGATTCCTCTGATTTCACCATTCTGTGCCTCAAATGATTTCTGATACAAAACACCCAACCACATATCTGTTTCCATTTACATTAATTTTTTTCTTTAAACAAACAAACTATATATATATATATATATATATATATATATATATATATATATATATATATATATATATATATATTCTCTCTCTCTCTACACACACACACACACATATTATATATATATGTGTGTATATATATATATATATATATATATATATATATATATATGTATATATATATATATCAGGTTTTATCAGTGATGGTAGCACAACAGAGAGGCAGAAATAAGGGGGACTTGGAACCTTTATTAACTCTGAAGGTGTGGAGAGGATTTAGGGCAGGGAGATGGGCAGATCCTCTGCCCTGAGACAGGGAGCCTGAGACTTTATGGACTTTTTCTAGGGGAGGAGCTTGAGGGGTAGGTTCAGTGACACACAGGAGCTGACTGGAGGCTGTCTTGTGGTTGGGAAAGGTAAAAGGAAGTTGTATGAAGGGCTAGAGTGGGGAAGGAAGGGGAAGTGGTCATGGGGAAGATTAGCTGCTGTTTCGGGGATTCAGCCATGATAATTTAGCAGTCTGTACTGGGGCCGTAACCTATTATTCACATCTTTTAGTTGTTATGAAGGGGTGATGGATCTCTCAGGCTGCTTCCTGCTGAAAGGGGCATCATCTGGGAACAAGGAGGTTCACGGGATGACGGTTCACGCTTATGTAAAAGCTAGTGCCAGGTGTTTCAGCCAGGACAAGAAGTTTATCTATAAGTGAAGGCTCGCATCCAAGATTGAAGAAATCTTTGTGGCATCTGAAAGTTGTCTAGTTAAATGGTCCAGAATCCAGCGGCAAACAAAAGGACTAGCAGAAAGTAGGGGGATCAGAAACCAATAGAAAAGCAACACATGAGTTACCCTGGGATTTTCAAATCCTTAATTAAGTGAAGATGTGTAAGCAATAGGAATTGTGATGACCACTCAAGTGACAAGGGCTCAAGATCAGAGAGTGGAGTTCTCAGGTGGAGTGGAGTTGTCTGGGTACTGCTTGGCTTGGATGATGTGGAATCAGGAAGGCAGGATGGCGACTTTTACTGTTGTTGCTTTTTTTTTTTTTTTTTTGGTCTTTTTGAGACAGGGTCTCACTATGCAGTTGAGGCTGGCCTTAAGCTCACTTTGTAGCTCAGGCTGGTCTCGAACTCACAACAATCCTCCTGCCTCAGCCTCCCGAGTGCTGGGATTACAGGCCTGCGCCACCACGCCCGGCTTGTTGTTGCTTTTGAGAGGATGACCAGGGGGGGGCCTGTCCATATAGGATCTAATTCTATAGGCTTAGAGGATTTAAGATATATTAAGTCTCCAGGAAATATAGATGGCACCACTTGAATGGTATTTATTGGTTGTGGGAGGCAGGTGTCTGTGTTTTATCCCATCAGGTACCAGAGGAAGGATAGAACAGATGGGGAGGTTGTGAAGTAGAAAAGGTCTCCAATACATGAGCTCAAAAGGACTTAGGAACTTGGATGGTCTAGGAAGTACCTTAAGTCTAGTTAGAGCCAAAGGAAAGAGCTGAGGCCAAGGCATGTGCAGCTCCACTATAAATTTTGTAGGTAGACCTTTAATGGGCCACTTGCCTCTGTACCCTATTTGTGTTTAGGGACTTTTAGATGTTGGAGAACACAGGCAAAGGTTGAGGGATCCTTGAGGCAAGCTAGGTGTAGGGTTAACATGGGTGACATGAGTAGGACTGGACATGTCCCAGAGTATGTGGTTGATGAGAGAAGAGGGAAGAGGAAAGAGGGAGGGAGGAGCTGGCTGCCCATTGAAGTTGGGTGTGTAGGACAAGCACTGTGGAGAGAAAGGTGAAAGAGAAGTGGAGCTTTTGGATGAGATTTTTTCCCCTGAGAGGTGTGCAGGTTAAGATCAAAAGGAAATTATGAGTGAAAGACAGTATCTAGAGTTGACTGATAATGGGCTTTGTTTGAAGGGGTTGTGTAGGTGGGCCATCAACCCCTACTATGGAGACTGTAGATCTAATACAGTGACCTGAAAGCTCACTATATGTGGCCCCTGTGTCAATAAGAAAAGAGTATATTATCTGAGATGTCCAGTGAGGCTTGGAGCTTTGACAAAGATACCTCAGTTTGGGGCCATGGACCCCAAGCCGGTCATTCCTCTTCAGCAGCAAGACCAAGCAAGTCAACTATTAATGGATCTAGCTGCAATGAGTTTTCCTGTGAGGGTAGGGAGTTGGATGACTTACCTGCTCTCTAGTGGACAGGGCAGTCGCATTTCCAGTGACTCTCAACCCTGTAAATGGGACCAGGTCCCAGTGGTGGCTGCAGGTTGGGGTAGGCTAGTGTTCAGTGTCCTTTTTTGCCACACTTGAAACCATCCAGGAGGGTTACATTTTATATATTCAAATTTTATCTGAATATATAAAGTGTAACCAGAAAAATATTGTTTCTTCCCACCCATTGATGTTCTGGTAGTTAAAACCTCAGCACTGCCTTGCCAAGGTCTTGCTTCGGTGGGAATCCCAAGTGTATAACCACTCAGCCAAAAGCTGGTATTTGTGTATAGTTAATTTTTTTCTCTATTACTGAAGATTAGGTAAATCTCCCTGGTGGGGTTTAAGGGCTGAGATCTATTTTTTTAAGCTTGGCACAAATGTTAGGAGCAGATTGGGACATAAAATAGGAATTAACAATTTTTTTTTTCAGAAGAATCTGGGTCTACATCAGTATATGTAGTTGGGAGTAATACTCTTAATTAAAATTTTATCTGAATATATAAAGTATAAACAGAGAAGTTTTGTTTCTTCCCACCCATCAATGTTCTAGTAGTTAAATTACTGCAGAATGTTAACATACAACAGTTATATAATTTTCATGATTAAGTCTCCATTTTAGTTAAGCATCTCAAAATGTACACATAATGTAAGTTTTTGTTAGATAATTATTATTTGACTGATGACCTCATGTTGGCTTGACATGAACCTCTTATTATAAATATCTGGAGCATAAGAGAAAGGCATGTGTTCAAATCTGAAAGAAACTTTACATTGTAGAATATGGTACATTTGGAAGGCATGAATACATTTAATATGTCAAGAGCATCCTCTTATTTTAATTTCTTCTTTGAAAAACTTTATCTTTTAACCAATGACCAAATTATTGGGGTGTCTTCTAAGAGACTATGGAGATTATTTGGGGGGCTCCTTATTAATGAGCAAAGGTTGGCCACTCCTCTGTCCAACAATTGGAGTCCTGTCTAATAATCTTTCCCCATTTTAATGATTTTTGTTTAATTAGCTTAAATTTTTTATGACCTGTGAGTAAACCCATTTTGACATCACTTAAACAAGCTGGTAACTCAGGAGAAAGCATGCTTCGAAGTCTATACTCCAAAATTCAAATAATGCACAGAACACACAAATGAGCATCTTTACAAAATCAGAGTGCACACAAAAATATTTTTGAGGACCACCCAGATATCTCAGTGGACTAAAGTACCTGCTAAGGCAGAGTGCAGTGACCAGAGGAGGAAACAGAGGCTGTGGAATCTTCAGGGGAGCCAGAGGCATGGGCAGAGGTGCTGCTACACGGTGTGTAAGTTTAGATGTGGTGGAAGGAGCCTGACAAGGCAGTTTCTGGTGGACGGGGTGGAGAGGGCAGTACTGGTGGATAAGGTAGAGGGGTAGCAAAGATAGGAATGTTGTATGTTATGAGTTGATACCGAAAGAAACAATGAGAAGACCAAATGAATATAGCCTCAGAGGTCTCTCTGAGATTAGTCTCTCTCCAAATGAGCCCAGAGCCTCAGCAGCATCTCACTTTTACTGAGGGCTAAAGACAGACTAAGGAATTTACATAATTTCTTTAGTGAACACGAACTACTATCTCTGTCGACTTCCACAATTTCCCTAACACTAGGTTCACACAAATGCTAGCTGATAACATCCCAAGTAAGGGATCAAAGAAAAGGGCACCAGCCAGAGAACCTGTTTTCTGTACCCTGAATCCAAGCCGACCAGGATTTAAAAAGTGAGAGACAAAAGTGGGCACTCCATTGACATTCAGCTACCTTAGGTGCTTGAACTCAACACCACAATCCAACACAGTCCAGCATTCTGCAACCATAGGGAGTTATTCAAAGAAATTGTCAACCATAGCCATTTATAGCTCAGCTTACTATTATGGGCTCACGATGTATACTTCATTTTTATACTTTTATACTTTTCTGCTGGATGGTTAAGACCTAGGTAGATCAAAACTTATATACCAACACATGAACTTTATTTTGACAGGTGTAGACAAAGGAAGGGTTGTAGAAAGAAAAAATCATGATGTGTGTGTATAGACAGTACAGTTGGGATAGATAACGCTGTGCTTCTACATAATTCTATGATAGGCAAGATCTGCACTAATGGTGGTTGGACAGGATATTATGTCGGCTTTTAGTGCTATGGTCATCCACTAGGTAAATGATTATTGAATTTTTTGATATAATTCAGCTATAAAAAAACCTGTAAATATAATATCATGTATGCACCTTGTACAATACCAAAACGTTATGAAAACAGTTTGCAATGTATTAATTCATCGACTCTGTATGGTTAAGGTGTTTTGAAACTGTTTGATTGACATTTGTATTTTAATAAAATAAAAATAAATGGAAAAAAATAAAAATAAAAATAAAAAGGAAAAGAATAAATAAAATAAGAAGTAATGGGATTCTGTTTAGAAAGATTTGGCATTAAATAAATCAAAATTATGGCAAAAAAAAAAAGTGAGAGACAGCTCCCCCTGGGCTCTGTCTATTGCTCCCTACTCACCTGGGACATTAGGCCTTTGTCTCATATCTATATTTCTATAATTCCCCACTTTTGTTTTTACGCTCAATTTTTTTGAAGCATCAGGATGAGGAGAACAGATTTTTTTTTTGTTTTAAATCGAAGAATGAATTTTAGGAACAAACAGAGGTTGAGGAAAAAACCTCATTGGATAGAAAAGCTTCTGTCAGGGAGGGACAGAAGGGGGGCCCGAGTGGGTTGCCCCAGGACAACAGATTTTTGATCCATGGCTTGTTGCTGAACTCATCCTCATCACCAGGCTAAGCAAGATATGCAAACAGCACAGAGACAACATAGACAAATCACTACTACACTGCCACTAAACCATGGAATAACATGAAAAGGATTAAGGTTTTCAGTGCCATTAGAGATGCTTTGTAACATCTGTATTAGTCAATTCTGACAATTGTTTTACAAAAGTATTATTAATATGTTGCTAAAGAGACAGGATCTCAAAGGTAATATTACCATGATGCAATAAATGCCTTTTTACATTTTCCCATGGGAAATGAGTTTGATTCCATAGAATGGGAGTTATACAGAATGAAGAGGTATTCCAATCACATTTTTTTTTTTTTGGCAGAACTGGGATTCAACTCAGGCCCTTGCACTCACCAGACAAGCACTTATCCTACTGAGCTATCTCCCCAGCCCCTCCAATCACATTTTAAATGAACTTGACATTGTAGAATTACAATTTTATCTCCTAGTATAACAACATCTTGTCCCAAATCATTTATCTTAGTATTTAACTCTGAATCTATGTGTCCTTGAGAAATCCATAATTGTTCTGAGTCCTTGTGCCACTGCTGCACAAAATGAGGTTTGTACACCTTGGCGCAGTGCTACTCTGGCTGTAGCAGCTGTGGCTGCGATGGCTATCATAAGTTCAGTCATTCATTTGGTTCTCTTCTTTAACACCTCCAGCAAATGTTAGAAGAGTGTGATGGAAGGGGAGTCTTGCCACAGGCATTGTGGTTGTACAGGAAGCAAAATTCTGGTTGTTGCCCTGAGACTATAGATGCTATCCCTGGAAAAATTAAAGCTAATAGAAGAATTTAGACATGTGTATAAGGAATAATTGTGACATGTGATGGTATAGTTAGAAGGGTTCCAATAACTAGGTCCTACAAGCAATAGGTAAGGAAGATGAACACATGCCTGAGCAAAATGCATTGTGTTCCTTTTACATTTTTGATGGAAACTGTAGGAGGATTGATCCCTCCATATATAACCTTTCCATGCTGACATATGATTTAATGAGGTAACTAATTTCCGAAGATGATGTTGAATTGGTCCCCCAGAAACATGAGGGACACTAGGGGACATTCCTCCTCCATGCCACATTATTGTATCATTGGCACTTTTAGTGCTAGCATGAATCTCATCACTGCTATTCCATTTCCATCTTAACTCCTTCCCTTCCAGCCCTTGTCTGGGCTGAATCATAAGGGCTCCAATCTATGACCCTTCCATAGAAAGCATTAACTAACACCTCGGCTGCTTCTCTTCTATAGACTTCCCAATGCACTTAATCACTGAGATAAGAAACATTGGTAGTCTGGCAGGGTGGCAGAAATGTTCCATCAGCAGCTATACCTCTAAAGTTTTTTCCTTGGAGAAGAAAAAGTCCCCTTTTCCTCCCTTACCCCTGGTATTATTATTTACTATAGATAACCAGATTCGTGTGCTTGCTTTTAAGCAAGGAGCTCCATTCCTAATACAGGTAGGCCAGTCTTCTACTTCAAAGAATGGAATTTTGGTTCCTCTTCTGATGGCACTGCTGGTCCCCTGGCATCATAGGGGCTGGGTACCAGAAACTCTCATTCACTTATATGGGTACAGTGCCATCCCACCAGTGAACTCCTCTACTGAGTGGTAAATTTGGAATGTAAGCCCAATAAATAAAATTAACTTTGACACTTACCAGAAGTGACAACAAAGCCACCATAGCAAGAAACAAGTTGATACTATTTTTCTCTCAAAATATTTCTTTTTGATCATTTTCTAGGCTTTGTGAAGTTGACACCCAAATCACTTCTCCAGTATTTCTTTTATCCAATGACAGTCTGCGGCACAAGATCTGTCTGGCAGTTATTTTTTAAATGTAAATAGAGATTTCTGAACCATTAACCTAGGTGTATTCATACGTATTCCCATACTATTTTCCCCTTTTTGTTTAATGAGCATTTCCTTTCAGTTTCTATTAGCTCATTTTATAATTGTCCATGGATATTCTCGTATTTAAGTCCCTATAGAATATTAGCAGACAAATGTTCCATATTTTTATACAGGAATTTAGAAATCAAAACCATTTACAGGGCCTGGGGAGATAGCTCAGTAGAATAAGTGCTTGCCTGGCACGCTCAGGGTCCTGAGTTCAATCTCCAGTACCATAAAAAGAAAAGGATAGCTATATACAACACTGGAGTAAGACAATCTTGGTGATATTTTGTGTTTGTTTTGGCATAACACTTTTAACCAGTCATCTCTATTTAATACACAATGTTTTCTCTATTTAGTCACCCTTACATTAGACATATATCACAAGATTTGTATGGCTGCTTTTAAGCAAGCTTTTTTGTAAAAGGCAGAAGTTTGAATTTGAGAAATAGTCTTGTCCCAATAAGAAATCTTTGTTTTACATTTTGAAAAACCTGTACACCTGGAATCATAAGTACACTTAATATACCATGAGATTAATAACAGTGAATTGCCATACTCATATGTAGACCTTTGTTTCTTAATTTAGTTTTGTTTTGTACCAAAACCATCTTTAAAGAGAAAACCTTATTGTAACATTTTGAAAAACCTTATCTTTTACCCAATGACCTATTTATTGTCTCCAAAGAGACTATTGAGATTATTGGGAGCTCCTCATTAATGAATAAAGAGGCTGGCCACACCTCTTATTCATCAATTGGACTCTTCTCTTAATCACTTTTTCCTACTCTAAGGAATTTTTGTTTAAGTAGCTTAAACCTTATGATGTATTGAGTATAAATCAATTTTAGTATCACCTTGGCCATCTGGTAATTCAGAAAAAAGCATGCTTTTAACTATATCTCAAATTATATTTAGAACAAATCAAAAAAAGTGAAAAAACAGAAGAACAGCTGTTAATTAAAAGACATATAAACACAAATGCATAAATCCCTTATAAAATCAATAGTGCACTCAAATATTTGTCCATATTAAATTATAGTAACTGTATTATAAGCTTTAGAAATGTTATAAGTAGACAAATGTTATTTGTCAATTATTAGAGATCTCTTATTAGAAAAATTTGGAAGGAATAAAATCTTTTATCTATAATTAATATGCATATTTTGTATTTTTATGTTTTTGTCAGCTATTTAGGCCTTAGATTTCCATTTGATCAGTTCCTTGAATAGGCCTCAAGCAGGATCTATCCTCATCGCTATTAACTTCTTCCTCAGATCTGGCTCCATGGAATAGCCTGACAGTATATTCTGGTACCCAAATAGGTCCTTTAGTATTCTCTGGAAAAATACAAGCATACCCTTTGCCCCAGGTTAATAGTAGACCGAGTCCTTCTGTCTCCTTTGGAGATCTTTCCATCTCTCCAAAGGACCCTTTTTAGCCTTTTTTCCTCTTACCTGGGCTGTCATTGTGTTGCTGTAAAAGTTTAAAACTTTAATAGGATATATTGACAGGTGAAGTTGGCAGGATTGACTCCCCTTTGCCTTAACAGAATTTTGATCATGCAATGAGAATCATATTTTGTATTTTGGAAATAAGTCATTCATTTTCTCACTTAACCTAATATGACCTATCTGTAAAAAAAAAAAAAAAAAAAAAAATCAAATTATTTTAACTTATCTGAAGGATAATGATAATTAATAACACCAGAGAAATTAGACCAAAATCCAGATGGAGCCAATGAACATTATCAAATAAAGCCTGAAAATCATGAATGGTTAATCTGAACAGTTTAGGGCCCAGGGTATCTTTGTTGCGTAAGTTGGCCTAAATATGAAGACGTTACCATAGCTTGTACCCCTTTGGAGGTCACCATTAGGCCTTTTATTATTTAAATGGATGTCAAAATCAAGCGACTATTTAAACCCCATAGTTGGGTTAGGGAGATGGCTCAGTAGAATGAGCACATCCCTGGCAAGCACAAGGGTCTGAGTTCAATCACTAGTTCTGCCAAAACAAAGCCATGGCTTTTACACATTATTTGAAGCCTTTATATTTGTTTGTAAAAATATCAAAGCCCTATTTTAAGGACATTTTAAATTTATGACAATAAAATAAGCAATCACATTTATTAAGAATTGAATTTTAAGTAGTCTTTAAAAATATCCTGGGCAATGGCCTTACACCTTTGTAGCCGCTCTTCTTGGAGGCCACCCACATTTGCATTTGAAAAGCCATTAAAATGTTTTTCCCTTAATTAATTTTTATTTTCTAACCTGCTATTTCTTTTTAACAATTTTAAAATTTTTAGCAAAAATGAATGACCAATTGTGCAACATAAGAAACTGGTATTGGCTCAGTGGCTTCCCTGGCAAACACTAGGGCCTAAGTTCAATCCCCGGTTCCGCAACAAAAAAAAAAAAGAAACTGGTGTGGTTTAAACAATGGTTTGGTTGGATAGAATTATAGCTTTGATTTGCTTGGGTAAACAGCATTCATTACACCAAACAAAACCTGTAGACCGTTTAGCACTGGGGCTCTGTCTTTTGATTTTGCTCCCTACCTGTGCTGGCCCAGCTGTTAGCAGCAGCTTAATGGTCTTAGCAGCTAGAAAGAGTTTTTTTGAGCCCATATTAACCTCCTCAGGCTTTACAGGAATTGTGGCCTTGTAGCCATGGCCTCTGTGTGCAACCACTGTGTGTGCCCCTGTTGCTCTCGCTCTGACCACTAGATGCTTTGTCCTTGCCCCGATTTTAACACATACTATCTTGAGTCTTAAGAACTTGCAAAACCAGCCAGGCAAACAGCTGATGCTAGAGCCACTGCATGTCATGGTCATGACCCATCTACTTAGCACCAGGAACATAAGCCTCTGTGGCTGAACCTATTTTGCAGATGCCTGTCTGGGTCAGCTTAGGATGGGAGTGTATGGGAGTGCAGGTCCCTCCCTGATCTCAGTCTGTGCCTCTCCTCCCCTGTTGGTGTCCCGCTGCTTGGAACCAACTGTTTGTAATTTAAAAGAACCCTTTTTTTTTTTTTTTTTTACAAAACTTTTAAAAGACAGCTTGAACATTACCTGTAAGTAAATAATCTATCTGGTTATTTCCTGCTGACAATAGGGCCAGGCAATGCAGTATGACTTCTAACATACATAATAAAGAGAGGCTGACTTCTATTTTTAATAGGCAGCTAGGTTTTATTATTATTTATTTATTTATTATCTCTCTCCTTTTTTTGTCTTTTTGAGACAGGGTCTCATTGTGCAGTTCAGGCTGGCCTTAAGCTCATTTTGTAGCTCAGGCTGGTCTCGAACTCACAACAATCCTCCTGCCTCAGTCTCCCAAGTGCTGGGATTACAGGCATGTGCCACCATGCCTGGCATATCTCTCTTTTTTGTTGAGAAGAATCACACTGTGTAGTTCAGGCTGGCCTTGAACTCACCACATAGCCCAGGCTGGCCTCAAACTCATGGTGATCTTCCTACATCACCCCTCCTCCCCCAAAGCATTGGACTTGCAGGTGTGCACTGCTGGGTCTGGCTCAAATCTCAGATTTCTTGAGTGCATACCAGTATAAATAACAGAGATATCATCAACACTTTTTTTCTCAAAAAAAAAAGTGCTTTCAAGTTATGCATGGAAGGGCTAGGACCTGACCTTTATTCTCAAGAAAACAAGTCCACCACACATAACACCAAGAATTAAGTCAATCATAGTGATAAGTCATGGCCAGAAACTTGGGCAGTACATCAATATGATAATTATTAAGGACCAGAGAAAGTAGTAGTGAATTCTTGTGGTGCTGATAAACTTTTCAGTTAGGAGGTGTTATTTAAACTGGCTTGCTTCCATAAGCTGAAAGTATAGATGTAGGAGGAAGTAAATATGGGGCCTGGCTATGAAAGGCATTTTGAGCTATAAAATAGTGCTTTGCACAGAAACTTGGTAATTTCAAAATAATCCTCTCTTTCTTTGCTTTTTTTTATAGATACTTGGCATTTTGCTGCTTCGGGAAAGGATTGAGCTATATCTGCACAAGTGTCATAAGGTGAGACATATGACTCACCATGGGAGTCCTTAGAGCAGGACTGAATGTGTACCAAGACATTCTGTGTCACCCATACCATCACCCTTTCTTTATTGTTCTCCTAGCAGGGAGTGATCTGCTTACACAGCTTAAAGTGAGGTGGTTGAATTTCTAGCAGTTGTAACTGTTTACTGAAGCACTGAACCAAAGGGGAACTCATTCTTTATCCCTTCTCACTACTTCATATTAAACTCAGTCTGTAGCCCCATTCTTGCCATTCATTTAAATCTTAGACAAATTTCTTATCTTTATTTTTTTATTTTTATTTCTCTTGGCAGAACCAGAGATTGAACTCAGGCCCTTGCACTTGCCAGGGAGATACCTATTCCACTGATCCATCTCCCTGGTCCCCTCTTATCTTTGTATTTCCTTTCAGTCACAAGAAATTCTTACATCAATGATTAAAATGTTCTTAGTTCATCGTAGTAAACCAACTCCAACTTTATTTATCTCAAAAAGTTTTTGGGCATGAAAGGGCATGGCGCCCTTTCACCTGTCCCCACCTCCAAGTGGGGTCAGGACTAAAGGAGATGGGAGAAAAGAGCAGTTACACAGAGAAGCTCAAGAGGTGCATCGGGTAGGTGCATAGTTGACTCTTCCTCTCTCTCCCATGGTGCTTTTCTATTCTATGTGTTTTCAGGGGCTTTCTGCTGAGAGACTTCACTGCTACTTTCTTCATAGGATCAATGCTTATGTTCTTCTACCCTTTCCCCCAAGGTTTCTACTTCAATGTCTTTTTTGATGCTTTCATGGTCTGAATTTCTTTAAAATCATACCAGCATGATTTCTCTCATAGGATCTCTATCTGGTGCCCACAGATCACCAGTTTTTCTCTCTCATCTATGGGCCTATGGGCCTATTTCAACATAACCTTTCTTATTTTGTTCTACCATGGAGCAACTCTAGAATAGCCTCTTGCTTTGTGTGTATAGTGAGGGTGCGGTTCTAGGGACTGAGCAGTGCTGTCACTCTGAGCTATAACCACAGACTTTTTAAATGTATTTTTTGAGACAGGGTCTTTCTTGGCTAGGCTCAAACTCAGTCCTCCTACCTCAGCTTCCTAGAGTGCTGGGATTGCAGATGTGCACCACTATCACTGGATGCTTCTTGCTTTCTAGAGCCTTTTTCAGGCCTGGTTATGAATGATACCATACCTGTATTTTCCAAATCTGGAAACATGTCAAATTCTCCAAATAAAATTCTTGTTATACAAATGACAAGTACACATTAAAAATATAAGCTTAAGGGTTATTTGGAATAGATGAAAATTGAAGCCATGAGAGCTTCTAGGGGAAGAATATAGGTTGAAAAGTAAACAACGAGGCCTTATTGATAGCTCCATTTATTTTGTTGTGGAGGGCACCATGAGCAGTTAGTCGCTTCTGAGAACTCCTGTGAGCTGAACCATTCTGCTTATCATTCCCATCTGTGGCTGTTATGGAAACTCTGCATACATTATCTGAGACAGTTGAGTGCTGCTATTGGGCTGGAGTCACAGCAGGCACTCATCTTCTCCTTTGAAACCAGGAAGCCCAATTCAATAGCAGCATCTCTTCTTTGCTCAAACTTAGAGGACAGTGACATAGTCAGGTTTATACGGGAAACAATACAGGACACTCAATTTATAGGGCCATTTTATAATAGCCACCCAAAGAGTCATGTGCAAAAAGAGTGCAGGAGATCTGTCCACATGCTAAAGACAAAAAAATTAGCTGAGGGCCTGGTTCCCATAGCAGCATCCTGTGTGAGTCCAGCTGAAAACCTAGAGCCCATCACAATGCAGGACCCCCTCTACCAAGTCCACCTAGAGGCCACAGGCCCACCACAATGTCCCACACAAGTCTGTTTCATGGATCTGAGTTGAAAAGGCCTAAAAGTGGAAGATAGAAAGTCTGTGCCAGATGGATGGAGGATCTGTGCCAGCAGGTTGAGAGATCTGCACTAAAGCTGGGAAGCAATGCTCAATGTAAGGACCAGAGCATCCTCAAGGTGAACTGTAGCCATTCTCAGCAACAGTGAGGGCCCAAGTTCCTTTGACAATGAGAACAACCAAGTTCATCAGGAAATCCAGCACAACAAGCTCCTCGAAGAGAGCCAGCAGGTCCCCAAAAGCTTTTCTAACAGCTACTCTTCCTCACCAGTTCTGCCTCCCATGCTGCCAGCAGCAACCCTCAAGTGCATCTCCCACACCCAGTACCACACTGGTTCAGTCCCTCTGGATGTAACAAGTTGACCGCCACTGGAAATTCACCACAGAGAGCAACAACAGCCTTTTCAAGGACGCTGACACTTATCACCAGTGTATTTTTCAATATCCTTTGAGACTTTGCAAAGAGAAATATATGAAAAGAAGTTGAAAAAATTAATGTTTTTGTGATCTTATTGCTTTTTCTCTGAAGTATATAGTGTTCTAGATAGCAGATGTTTTAAATATTTATGGATACACACACACACACACACGCACATATATCAGACATTCCACAAGATGCTAAATATGTATTCATAAGTAATTCAGCTATTATCCTTGTTTTTTGTTTTTTGGGTTTTTTTTGTTTTGTTTTGTTTTGTTTTTTGTTTTTTGGTGGAACTGGGTTATCCTTGATTTCATGAAGCTTCTAGTCTGTTGGGGAAAACATATATCAGGATGGCAAGTACACATCTATAAGCACTTGGAAGGGTGAACTAGAGGAATATCAAGTTTGAGGCCATCCCAGGCAATTCAGTGAGGCCCTGTCTCGAGAAAAAAGGGGGCAGGGCAATTATAAAAAAAAAAAAAATCATTTACTTATATTGAGGCTTAAAGAAGAGGTGAAGATTTGTAATAACTATTGTTGAAACTGAGTGAGAAATAACTGAGCCATGCTGAGGGCCTGGCTGAGGTTGGAAATGGCAGATCAAAATGTATGATTATATAATTTGCCCAGCTGAGTTTCATAGCCAAGACTGAGGAGCAAAGAAAGCCAGTGACTGGGGATTTGCTGGGCGGTTAGATGAAAAAGACAAAGGGATGAGGTCCCTGGTATTGTGAAAACACACATACAATCCCTGAGTTTTGATTCAGACCTAGTGCCTAGAAACCAGATCTTTTTTGTTTCCCCAGATCCTGGTTATGGTAGCGATCCTGCTGTGTGTTTCATTAATGGTGATTTTATTCAAATTCTGGAATGAAAGGTGGCTGGTAGTTGGGCTGTCGCTGAAGGTAAGCATTACCCTGTAGCTCTTGGCACTATCTGTCCTGATGCATCTAGCCTAACTCTTGACTTTGTCCCAGATCTTTGCTCCATATATACATCTGAGCTGCATAATTCTGATGGTCATCCTATCCTGGCCTGTGACCTTCTGTGTGGCATATTTGGAAAGAGAAGGTATGTCGTGCTGGGCAAAGCCTTGCCTGGACTCTCATCTCTGACTTTAGCTTGTATATTCCACTCAGAAACACAGACATTTGGTAGCTAGCCAACCTCATGTCTTATTTATTTATTTATTTATTTTTGAGACAAGGTCTTCCTATGCTGTTCACGCTGGCCTTGACCTCACTTTGTAAGCTAGGCTGCTGGCATTGAACCTGCCTGTACTTCAGAGCACTGGGACTACAGTTTTTTTGAAAAAAGATCTATTTCTCCTCCTCGTCGTCTTTGTTATTGTTGTTCATGTTCTTCTTTTTCTTCTTCCTCTTCTTCTTCTTCCCTTTCCCTCCTCCTTCTTTTTTTAAAAATTTATTTATTTTGGTGGAATTGGTGATTGAACTCAGGCCCTTGCACTTACCAGAGAAGCACTTATTCTACTGAGCCATCTCCCCTGCCCCTCCTTCTTATTGTTGTTCATTTTTTTCCTGCTTTCTCTTCTTCCCCTTCTCTTCCTCCCCCTCCTTTTCCTTCTCCTCCTCTTGCTTCTTCCTCTTCCTCCTCTCTTTTCCTCCTCTTCCTCTTCACTGTGGTATTAGGGACTGAACCTCATACTTTCTAGGCAAGCTCTCAAGTGCTGAGCTACAGCCCCACTTTTTTAGCTTGCTGATGGGTTCCTTTTGTTCTCTCCCCTTGGAGAGAGCCTTAGTATTTCCAAGTATTTCCTTCTCCAAGAAGGCCCTTCTCTAAGAGTTCTTCCTTTTGAAAGATAAGATTTTTCTTTGTTATTATACATTGTCTATCTAGGCCCACCTGGAGGTGTAGAGTCTTACTTTACTTTGTCAGAGTGCTGATAGAAGCACAGTTCTTTCAGTTTACATTTAAATGTTACCCATTCAACATCACGAGGTATGGATTGATTACATCTAAGTAAGTCAAAGCAACTCTCTGTGAGGCCCTGTGATACCTAGGAACTTATAGCAGAAACAGAAATGACTCTCTGCTGTGTTTTTTACTATAATGGATACAGAAAAGAACCGAATCTGTGCACTAAACTGGTTTGAGAATGGAGTTACCTCTCTATTTTCTTATGGACTGAGAAATCAGTATGCTTTTCTCTCTGTATCTTCCATTTTTTTCTGTGTGTTTAGTAAGGGCTGTTTTCTTTATGACTTGTGAGAGGTTACAGGTGAGGTTACAGGCTGGCCGGTCATGGTGCCCTTGTATTTTTTTGTATATGTGCTTCTATGTGGAGGGTAAACTTTAGGAAACATTTCTGGGGGTAGAACTGAAAGGGGGCAATAATAGACTCTTCTTTTTCACTTTCCAAATTTTAGTTAGAGTCAGAAGATCCAGGGCATCATATTACAAGGAAGAAAGACTCAAGAAATGTAATATATTCACAAGACTAAGAGGTTAGAGCTGGGGACCTAGATTTGAGGCTCATGGAAGCACAAGGGGTAACTTAAAAATATTCAAATGGGTAAAATCCTCAGAATTCTAAAACAGTAAGTGTGGGCAATGGCTAATAACAGGGGCTAGGAATGGGCTCCACATATGAGTGTGCGTGGCCACACGTGCTCAAGGTGAGGGATGGAGAGAGACGGGAAGGGAGGGGAAAGGGAGGCAGATGACTGACATTTACTAGCAACTATTCTGAATCAGTGCTGTTTTAACAACTTTGTAAGGCGGATGTTTGCAGACAGAGAATCCTATCTTCTAGAAGAGCATGAAGGCCAGAGTGGTTTAGGGTCATGTCCTTAGTAACACAATGAGAACACAATAGAGCCTGGCTTTCAACACCAGTTTCTGTCACTTAGTGCCCTGTCCTCTGTTCTGACCTGAGCGTATGTTAGAGGCATTTTAACATGATCTTTATGGGCTCTCAGGCCAGAGAATTTCTTCAGCACTAGCTGTGCTCCTCCTGGGAAGTGGCCCCTCATGTTTCCACTCTTGCTTCCCTGTCTGTTCCCTGTTCTGTTTTCCATTATTTTTCAGTTCTAGTAATGTCACTTGATAGAGTAATGCCTTACGCTTGGCCAGTCCTATACATTTATATCCAAATCCCTGAGAGAAGAAGGGATGTGACAGAAATAGAAAGTAAGTCAGCTAACCACAGTCAGAGAAGCCCAAGTACAGGCTGTTGAAGGGCGCTTGATTGCGTGAGGTAACTTTCCACCCCTTTTTTCCTTTCCTTCTCCTTCCAACGTTTTCAGCTATACAACTGGCGGTTGGATTGCCCTTTGTTTTTATTCTCATGTGTCTCTATGCGATGCCCCTGGGAATCTACTCTCCCTGCATCCAGGAGAAAGCAGAGCTGGGGCCTAAGCCAGTCTTCTTTGCACACAGAGGTTCGCCCATGGTAAGTCTGAGCGAACAAAGTGAACCTGAGGATGTCCTTGATGAACAAGCATAGGTATGCACAGGGCAAGTGTATGGCGAGAGAATGAACCCTCAGTAGCACAGGAACCCCCGGAAAGAAAACAGCCGTGTCCAGATGTGACAAGACAACGGAGGTGACTGCATGGTGGAACTTAAAGCTATGTCTCCTTACTCTCAGGCACTTCTCCCTACTGTCAGATCAGAGAATACAAGTAGCCTCTTTGAAAACAGACATAAAGGAACCTGGCCCTGCTTCCTACAGCCTTGTCCTAGGCCCACCCTTATTATAGGTGGGATTCAGGTGGAGGGGCTGAGGTGGAGGGGTCTGATCTGCTTTGCTTCCACAGGCGGCACCAGAGAATACCATGATGGCCTTTGAGAAAGCTGTTGAAGAAGGTGCCTATGGGCTGGAGACAGACGTACACCTGAGGTAGGAAAGTAGGACCTGGGGAGGAGGGAAGGCAGACTTGTGTCCAGTGCCATGGGAGAGAACCGCATGGGCAGAGATGCAGAGAGGACGGGCCCAAGGAAGCACCTCCTGCGCACATGCGCACGCACACTGCTGCCTCTCCTGTATTAGCAGTGCCTTTTTCCCTCCATATTACCAGCTAAGAGTTCACTTGTGGAAGACCACACACAATTTGTCCCCATTGCAAACCATACATACAACTTCACCCTTTTTACTGCCTCAGCAATTTATTTGACATGTATCCTCTAGATACCTACTACACTTTCTGCTGAGTGCTTAGAAGATGCAGCTCGGTAGGATGTGGCTATGCCCAAAGCGATGTTCCCAGCTAGTGGAGGAGTGTGGTATGTTTACAGACAACCTACAGGAATAAGCCTCTTTGTGAGAAGAGCCTTCCAGAGAAGAAGTAAAGTGCAGAGGAACCACAGTGCAGGAAAGGCCACTCCTCTTCTGTGAATGTTGAATTGAAAAATCTATGATCCAGCATGTGTCTGAGTTGAACCTAGAAAGAAAGGTATTATGTTACCAAGCAAAGCTCGGGCAAGAAAAGCATTCCAAGCAGAAGCATAAGTTTATTCAGTTATTTTAATCAGAAATGCAAGTTTATAGATCAGTGAGATGGCCATGTGCAAGATATAATGCTGTTCTAACAGAGGCTGGATTGAGGAGACTGCTAGACGCACAATGGGCAGCCAGAGGAGCTACCTCACTGGCTTAAGATGTATTTCAGATAGAGTTATCAGCGTACTGCAGCAGTGGAGCAAAGGAAAACAAAGGGGGACTTGGATCAGAGAGTGCACAGGGATGAAAGGAATGTTTGTGTGTGCACTGGAAGCTCAGGGGGAAATAGAAAGCTTCATTTCTAGTACGATTGTGTGTGTGTGTATGTGTGTGTGTGTGTGTACTGTGTACAATGCTCTTTTGCAGTCATTGTGTGAAGCAAACAGCAAAAAAAAAAAAAAAAAAAAAAAAAAGAGCACTCTATTTCACAGAGGAAAAACCTATGGTGTTGCACATAGGTCCAGAGAAAGAACTTGTGTTGCTCAGGTCGTAAGGCTGGAATGGGAATGATAATGTCAGAGTTAGCACTTGATTTTCTGACCCAGACCCTGGGATTCTTTACACTACTTAACAGAAACAACTTTTCCACACAGAATATTTTGAATTGAGATTGAAACTGGTTATCCTACAGGTCCTAGGATCATTCACAGGGGTTATGAGCACAACCTGGTGGTTACGAGCATAGTATGATGAAGGTACTGAGCCAATAAGCTCCTGGACAGTTGTCCTTCTCTATTCTCTTACTTTTGTGACCACAGCTGTGATGTGGATGATCCTTCCAGCTCCTTTATTTCTCAGCTTGTCGACACCTTCATTTCCAGCCATCTTCTGCTCTACCTACCTGCCCCACAGTCATGGTTATAGTCAAAGTGTTATTACTGCCTCAGAACTTCAGATCCATTAGGGTCCAGTCAGAGTATGTTGTGCATAAGTAATGTGCCATTGGGGGCTTGTAGGTTAGTCCTGTTGTTTAAAGTGCCTGCTTAGGTAAACTCAGTCAGGTGCAGGGGACTGTGGTATGATCCCCAGCTCCACAAGCTGCACCAGACCTGTCCTTAGCAAAAAAAAAAGTAATGTGCCATGAATAATGTAGTATCGAGAACTGCTAAGTAGTAAAATGTGGTTAGCTGCTAAAACAGGATAAAGATGAATACGAGAGTAGAAGATTGTGTATCTTACACACCAAACTTGAAGAGGAAAAGTAACCAGCAGATCTTAGCACATTAGATGTTGGAATTATGTGAGAAGAATTCTAAACCAGCTACCATAAGATGGCATCAACAATATCTAGGATATGTAAAGAACTTCTTTAACTCAATAACAGAAGAACAACCCAATTTAAAAATTATCAAAGAAAAAAAAACTTGGTTAGATATTTCTCAGAAAAAGGCATGCAAATAATCCATTATGAAAAGATATTCCACATCATTAATTACCCAAGAAATGCAACTCAAAACCACAGTGAGATAGCACTTTACCCCTGCCAATAAGGCCATAATTCAAAGATGCAAAATGACAAGTGTAGGTGCAGATGTGGAAAAACTGGGAACCTTACATTGTGCACTGTCAATAGTGATGTAAAAATTTGCAGCTACTATGAAAGAGTTTGGTGTCCCCTCTGAAAGCTGAATGTAGAATTAACCATATTTGACCCACACTCAGGAGAACTGAAATCAGAGCCTGAAACAGATCCTCCTATGCCAGTGTGTACTGCAGCAACATCCACAATGGTTGAAAGATAGAAACAGCCCAAGTGTTTTTACCACAAAAGGGAAAACAAACTGTGACACACACACACATGCACACAATGGCATAATATTTCATCATAAATGTGAATGAAATCTTGTACAACAGGAAAGAACCTTGGAAATATTACTGAATGACCCAAAACAGACAAAAAATAAATATCTGACTCTATTTATCCGGAATAGGCAAATTATTAGAGAAAGAGATTAGAAAGGGAGAAAAGGGGAATTACCACTTAATAGGTAATAAAGTCACTGTCTAGAAACATCTAGAGGGGGAAAAATGATACACCCTAAACTTTATGGTTCATCAAACAACATGGCTTAACATGCAAACTCATAAAACTTAAGAAAAAAAAAACCCAGAAAATCTTTAGTAACATAAGGCTAGGCAAGTGTCCTTAGATTTTATACCAAAGACACAGCCTATAAAAGGAAAAGTGATAAGTGAGACCCCAGCAAAATGAAAATCTTTTGCTTGGTGAAAAATCTTTTGCTTGACTTGAGAGGAAAACGAAAAAATAAACACCAGACTGAGGGTCAGTAGTTTATAAACCATGTATCTAACAAAGGACTTGTATATAAAACATGTAAGGAATTTTCAAAACTCAGTGTTAAAACCCACATCATTCTATTAGAAAATGAACAAAATAAAGTACAGATACTTCACTAAGATAATATACAGATAGCAATTGAGCATGCAAAAAGATATTCAGTTTCATTAGCCATTAGCAAATGCAAATTAAGACACTACCCATCTGTCCAGTAGGTGAATTGAAAGACAATGAAACAAAAGGTAGAGTAGGATGGCCATGGAAGATGTGCCCACAATTGCACCTCTGTCACCACACTGATGGAACAGCTGCTCACTCATTATAAGCCATCTTCACAGGATCTAAGGAAGCCGGGTTAAAGACCAAAGTGCCAGGTTTTAGTAAAATAATAAGAAATATACATTGAAAAAGGCAGGAATGGAAGGGTTTCCCATGTCATGCCTTCCCTAACTCTAAACAGCATTGAGAAAGGAGCTTCCTGCTTGGGGGTGGGGGAAATGAGAGAAATAGTCCCAGGTGCTAAGTGTGGAATCTAGTGCTGGTCCACCAGAGTGAAACCTGAGTCAGAGCAGGCTTCCATGATGCCCCTCCCACCCAGCCCTCCTGAGCTGCTAGGTTGTTGTAGCCATGGTGATGGCTCAAATCTTGACCAGGATAGAAAGAAGCAAGACTGCTCTCTGGAGAGCAGGACATGAAAAGGTTTGCCTTCTGTTTTGGAGCTCCGTGCTATGCCTGCTCCTGTTTGCCAGTGTTAGGCAGACACCAAAGGCTCCCATACCTAGCCCAGAGCTCACAGGTGGAATCCAAAGATCTGTTCCAATATCAAGAAAACTCCTGCAAGCTGGAAGGACAGTTCCAAGTTTGGAATTCACCGTTATTGGTCTTGGACTGAGCCTTGGGTGCTGCGAAAGTCCCTAAAGCTTGAGACTCAGGTATTGAACTTTGGTAGCTAAAGGACTGTCTCATTTGCCTGTCTGCCAGCACTGGCTGCACAGTTATTGCCAAGCCAGTTCTTGCAGATGGAAGCTTTGGATATGCATTGGACTGGGCGGAGACAAGTATTTTGGCATCATCACTCGCTGCAGCAGGGGACTGGAAGCACTCCTGAGACAAATCAGGTGCAATCTAGCTTAACATTGCCACTGGGACTCAGGTCCCAGCAGTACTCCCATTTTCTGGGGCATGAACGAGGATGGAGACTTTGCCTTGGAACTCGGTGCTAAGCTGCTGAAACCTAACACTGTGCAGATTCCAACAGCCCTCATCCTCAGGCCTGCCTGCAGTTGGAGGCCCAGAGATAGCCCAGACAGCAGGCAGAAACACACAGCTCCATCTGTTTCCTATGCAAGCCAGCATCACCCATTTCTGCAGTCCTGGGTCATAAGTCCAATTCAGCAGTAGCACCCCATGGTAGTATAGGTTCAGAATGTGACAGTGTTGTGGTGTTGGTGGCCACCAGCATGGAATAGAAGACAAAGGCTAGTTTGTCCATGGTGATTTGGCCCAGAACTGGGCAGAATTCAGCAGTGACTAACCACAGGATGGCGACTGTGGGTGAGGCAGTGGGGCCTGCCCTCCCCTGCACACACCAGGGAGAAACTTGTAGGGAGGACAACTCTTTCTCATTATTCCCACAGCTCATCCAACAAAACACCAACTGAACTGGGCAAACCCGGGCCTGGATTGCCCTCTGGTGCTGAAATCGAGGCAACACACCAACAGCAGGCTTGTGACAAACAAGTCGTTCAGTACTGAAATCCAGAAGTAACTATAGGCTCAAGTAAAATAAACAACTTGCTTAGAATTTCTGAAAAGACAGGCACAATGCCAGATTACAAAAGTTGAGACAAAAAAAAAAAAAAAAACACCTAATGTATTACACACCAATAGCAAGAAGTTTCAGGGAAGCGTAAACTCATTTGACAGTCAAAACAAGGCACAGAAGCTGAACGTGTAGTAACCAGTACAGGACACACCTGTGGCGGGGAATTTAAAACACCTGGTTTAAGGGATGTGGTGAGCTTCAAAGGAACATGGAGAAATGATTCAGTCCTCATCAACTTAACAGAGAGATGAAAGAAAGACATTTTTGAAAAAAATGAGTTGAAAAATATACTAAGTAAAATTATAAACATGATAGCAGCACACATCAAACAGAAGAAAGAATTAGAGAGCTGAAATGCAGCCTATTTGAAAATACAGTATGAGAACAACTAAGAGAAATGAAAAAAGCTCATAGGACTATTGGGGCAGCATTAAAGAAGCACATATCTGGGTTATTAGGATTTGGGAGGTATTTAAAAATGCCAAAGAGAGAATTAACAGAAAACTTCCTAAGCTTAGAGGAAAAAACAAACACTCAGGTCCATGAAAGTCAAAGGTCTCTAGACAGATTCCGCTCAACAGGGTACACCCTAGTACTATGATTGCACTCTCAAAGGTTAAAGATAAGGAGAAGGCTTTCAAGGTAGCAAAGAAAAAGAAATAAAATTTCCCCGGTTTCCCTGACAGCTGACTTCTCAGCAGAAACCCATAGGACAGCAGAGTGGCAGGACACTTTCAAAGTACTAAGTTCAGGGGAGGGGAGATGGCTGAGTGGAATAAGTGCTTCCCTGTCAAGTGTAAAAGCCTGAGTTCAATCCCTGGTTCCACAAAAAAAAAAAAAAAAAAAAAAAAAAAAAAAAAAAAAAAAAAAAAAAAAAAAAAAAAAAAAAAAAAAAAAAAAAAAAAAAAAAAAAAAAAAAAAAAAAAAAAGAAAGAAAGGTACTAAGTTCATACAAACAAACAATAACTCTGCCAAGCTACCCAGTAAAGCTATGCTTTAGAAATGTTAAAGATGTCCCTAAACAAAAGCTGCCATAGGCCCTGTCCTCTAAAAATGTGCCAAAGAAAGTTCATCAAACTGAAAGAGAAGTTAACGAATAAGAAGAAAGCATCAAAAGGTGTAAAAGTCACAGGTAAGAGTGATACACAAATCCATAGCTCTCTAATGCTGTAAACATCGTGTGTAAAGAATATATTCATATGTTTAGAATAAAGAGTAAAGAAAAGTAATAACTCACATTAGTATGTGAGATCATAAGAATTATAGAAAGTCATAAAATAGACATCAAATTTCAAATTGTGGGAAGGAATGGAATGCAAATGCTGAGTTTATTAGTGTATTTTTTACTTTTCTTTATGATAACATATTACTATCGTTTTAAAATAGCTTAATATAATCCAAATATCTTTGTAAGCTTCATGATGAACAAAAATCAAAAATATAAAATATACAAGCCATAAATGATAAGCAAAGAGGAATAAAAACACTGTAATAGGGCCAGCCAAATAGCTCAGCAGATTAAAGTGCCTGCAAGCAGGCACAGGGGCCAGGGGTTCGATCCCCAGGCATGCCATGCTGGCCCTGCCCCTGGAGCTTGAGATGGTGAATGAGACTGGGCATGGTGGCACACGCCTGTAATCCCAACTCTTGAGAGGCTATAAACAGGAGAATCACTATGAGTCTGATCTAGTAGTGAGACCTTGTAGACCCTTTCCTAAAAAGAAAACCACTGTAATAAAGTATACATAAAAACACTTAAGTTCAAAGAAAGATTAAAAGATGGAGAAAAGAGGGAACTACAATAAAAGAAAATGATTTACAAAATGACTTCAATAAGACCTTACTTATCTATAATTACCTTTACCATAAATGGATTGAATTGTTTGATTAAAAGATACACTGTAGAGGGGCAGGGCCACACAAGGGGTGGGAACAGCCTGGCCCGGCTACCCGGGGATGGGGGGAGGGGCGACTTCCTGGGGCCTTCCATGAAGATGTCTCCATGCCTGCCCCCCCTCCCCGCCCCTTTGCCCCTCTGCTCCGAAGACTCCATCGCCCCCGTGCCTGAGGCGACCGCAGCCTTTATCCGGCCTCTTCCCTCTTTCCTGTCCTCCCTCCCCAGAGTTTATCATGTGTACAACTTGCTGCAACTGGTTCTGCCTGAATGGACAGCCTGAGGGGGTCCCACCACCCCAGGGAGCCAGAGCTCAGGCCTACTCCAACCCTGGGCACAGCTCCTTCCCTTCCCCAACAGGCTCGGAGCCCAGCTGCAAGGCCTGTGGGGCCCTCTTCGTAAGCACATCCCGGAAGCAGGCATGCTTGGACTACAGAAGCATTTCTGCGTGACCTGTTCAAGCCAGGAGGGGAACGGCCCCGCCTCTGCCTCCTCTGCCAACGGTTCAGAGCCACAGCCTTTCAGCGGGAGGAGCGCATGAAGATGAAAGGGAAGGACCTGAGGGACTACCTCCGCCTCTGTGACATCTCTACCGAAATGTGCCGCGAGAAAGAAGAGCTAGTGCTCTTGGTGCTTGGTCAGCAGCCCGTAATCTCCGAGGAGGCCAGGACTTATGTCCCTGCTTTACCCCCGGACTTCCCTGAGCAGTAGGCCTTCCTGATTCAGTCTCACCCCTGCACAGTACCTTCTACTTCACCCAGCCTCCCTGCTACACCTGCACAAGCCACCTCTGTTCCCCTGACCAAGGCTCAGGAGCATCAGCAGGCCACTGTTCATGTGTCTCAGGACCAAGAAGAGCTGGCCTACCTGGAGGGCACAGCCGGAGCACCTGCTGAGGAGGAGACTCAATCCATTGACTCAGAGGACAGCTTCGTCCCAGGCCGGAGGGCCTCACTGTCTGGCCTGACCCACCTGGAGGACATCGAAGGCCTAACGGTGCGACAGCTAAAAAAGATCCTGGCTCGCAACTTCGTCAACTACAAGGGCTGCTGTGAGAAGTGGGAGCTGATGGAGAGGGTGACACAGCTGAATAAAGATCACTAGACCAGCATCTAGTGTGTGGCGCTGAAGACCAAAACGGAGGGGCAGTGGCATCTGGCTTAGAGGAGAACCTGGGTAAGATCTGCATGGACTCACCCATTGACCGTGTGCTGCTGGAGTGTGGACACACGGTACCTTGCACCAAGTGTGGCAAGCGCATGAACGAATGCCCCATCTGCCGGCAGTACGTGACTGGAGCTGTGCATGTCTTCCGATCCTGAGGGCTTGCACTGGCTGCTTTAATGCCTTACAGGGATCTAGCCCAGGGTGGCTGGGCTCAGGGTTGGTCAGCTTACAGACGCAAGCTAACAAGAAATTTTTCAGTGTTCCCAAGACCAGGACAAGCAAAGATGCCGTGTTATCTCAGGGCATACTTGTCTGGTACAGGTGCCCCTCTTGGCTGGAAGAATGGCCGAGGCCAGTGGGAACTGCTACAGATCACTGGGTGAGAGCCTGCTTCAGTGACCTTGGGAGTAAGGATGGTAATTGATGAACAGAAGACTCCACAACTTAGACCACATCTTCCTTCCTCTGAGAACCTAGAAAATTTTTACTTGTCTGTACCCTGCTCATCCCCTGAAAATGCCTGCCTGCATTTCACCAATCAGAAGTCTACTAGAAATGGTTCCTTCCTCTTCCGCACATCTGGGTTTAAATTTCTGGTTTCTCTAGCTTTCTGTGCTTTGACATCTTTAAAGTCTCTTGCTATATTTTGCCTAAACCCATGTTTCTTTGGACCACAAATGTTAGTTTATCAGACCTTCTATGTGGTCCTTAAGACTGAATTTAGAACAGTTAACTTTCCTCTGGTGAAAAATGAAACATAAGTGCTGTAGAAAAATAGCAATTATGTTGCGTTGCTCCCTGAAGTGTTGGGACTGGAAGCTATCAGGCTTGTGACCTGACCCTGGGGGCCAACCAAGTATCTGGTTTCCAAACTGCTGGGAAGTTCCAGAATCTGTACACAAAGGATGTGCATGGATCACCTCTGCTGCTTTCTCTTGAGACTTGACTGCACAGTCCTTAACTTCAAATTGGAAAGGGGAAGCATGGGGTAGAGGCAGTGTCCTTCTGCTTGCCTTTGGCTTTAAATTTTTTATCTCATAGGAAGGGGTACTAAACACTCTAGTGAGATTCCTAGCTTTTCCAAAAAGGTTTTTAATCTTGGTCTCACCAAAAGCATAGGTAGAGACAGACAAGGAGTTTTTTCTCCTGGTACTGGAGAATTGACCCCAGAACCTTGTGTGTGCCAGGCAGGCACTTATGCTGCTGAGCTATCTCCCTGGCTCAAGGAGTTCTTGAACTTTTTATGAAGTTCTTGGAATATAGAGGTGTAAGGCAAAGGAACTTAGAGGTACTGGGAAATACTGAATGAGGCTGAATTTTGCCTATGGATTAAGTCCCTCCATTCATTTTTTTCTTAGTCAATTGATTAGGGGGCAAGACAGAAAGATCTTTTGGCCCTTTCACAAAGGACTAGCTAATGAGTAGTGATGCTTTTTGAACCCTCTTTTGGCTCTGGAGAAGGTGAATGGCTTAGGTTTGATAGAGCTCAGCAAAGCACAAAACACATGCTCTCAGAAGAAGAGTGACATGGGTCTGTTACCAATGGATGAACTATGCAGGCTGCCCCTCTCTCATCCCCCATACATATTGTCTAGACTAGGGCCAATTGGCTGTAAAGCAGATGGAAACCTCTACCAGGGCCTACTATGTTAGCTAGTACATACTTAGGCTTTCCTTCCATCAACCACTAAACACCTTCAGGAAGAATTAACTTCATAAAATAGTTGTCAGTGGAATGCTAGGTCACTTACCTCAACACTGTGCTAAGTCCAGACGATCTCATTCTGGGTGCCTTTGTATGAATTGGGGAACCTGACATTTTCCAGTGAAGGCTTGGTTTTCATCTTCTGCTTGACAATAAATACTGTAGTTTTTGATGCCTACTACTTTAGCAAAGGCTCACTGGATCAGCTGTTCCTCAGTTCTACTATGAAACAGGTCTGTGCATATGCAGCTTAGCTAAGATTTAGCAATAACTTCAAGGAAGAAGTAAGCCAGCTTTCCCCCTTCTTACTACTTGCTTTGTAAGACTGCTGAAGCCTTACATCCCCTACCTCCAACTTCCTCCTAGACAGGAACTGAAAATAATATACTTATGGCTGGTTGTAAACTCAGCAAGAATGAGTAATGTCACTTATTTTGAAAGAACTTGCCTTTAAATCTATCTTTTGGTGAAGTTTTTCTTTTGGGAAAAAAAAAAGGTGTCAAACCACCCTTGATTTTTTTTTTTTACACCTTTATTATTACACCAAATAAAAGTTGGCAGTTTCAAGATTCCATTCCAGTTAATAGCAACCCCAAGTTAAAAAAAGAAAAACTGATTTTTTTTTTTTTTATTGAGTCCTCCCTCCTGTCCCTCATGGATCTTTGGTCTTAATTATCATGGAAACATTTAATAATTCTGATCATTCTGCGGCTTTTGCTGTGATTGCTTTGAGATTTCAGTGGAGACTTGTTTTAAAAACTTGCACAGCTGACTGTTCATATGTTGGGATAGTTGAATCCAAACTAATAAGCTGCACAGGAATTAGTGCTCAGTATATATTGCACCAATTTGTTGAAATCTCCTGGATGCCAGTGTGTCACTTCAAGTGGCTTATATTAAGATGCTGTCAGACTTACTTGGGTGTTAAAGCATATCCAAATATGTATTTTTTTGTTACAGAGCTCTGATTTATAATTTTGTAATAAAGTTTTAACATAGGAAAAAAGAGAGACACTGTAGTGTGATTAAATGGATTATAAAATACTACTCCATCATAGGTTTCTTATAGGAAACTCACTTCTCTCAGGATGTGTACAGACTAAAAGTGAAGAGCCCGACAAAGGTATTTCATGCAAATAGAATCCACTGAATGACTATACTTACAACAGAAAAAATAGACTTTAAATGAAAAGTTAAAAAAAAAAAAAAAAAGAGGGATCGGGGATTTGGCTCAGTAGAATAAGTGCTTCCCTGTCAAGCGTAAGGATCTAAGTTCAATCCCTGGTTTCGCAAAAAAAAAAAAAAAAAAAAAAAAGAAAGAAAAAGCGAGGAAGGAGGGAAAGGTGGTTCCTGGCCTGCCAGGTCTTCTGATGTCTGGCTGGGAACCATAACTCTTGCATTCTGCATGCACCTGACATCAGCACCCTGAGGGTGGTGACAAGGCCCTCTGCAAGCTGGAGTAGCAGCTGGCTTCCTTCATCTCAGCTCGAGGGCTTGAGAGCCACATTGCTGAACATTGAACCAATCCCAGGAACAGGTTCTCCAGCCTGCCACTGTTCTGGAACACAGTGCTCTGGGACTGTCTTCTCAAAACAAAAGCTTCATCTTTGCAACCCCGAGGCTGCTAAGGCTGGAGCCCTGCTTGTTCTTGAGATGTCCTCAGGCCATCTTTTCTGTTGTCACCTTCTTAGTAAAGGAGCTCTCCTCAACTTTACTGGAGCTCCATTTCTGGCCAAACTCAAAAAACATTCTTCTGGGTTCCTTTCTCTTGACTCTTAACATAAATCTGAAAGCCGTCAATAGTAGCCATGTCATAGCTTCAACATTAGATTGTCTTGAAATTTCTTCTGCCACCTTAGTCTGCCACTCAGTCTCAGGCACAGTCTCTGGACACAAGCCAACTGAAGACAGACTTTCTCCAAAGGCATAACACACAGTGTCTGGAGTCCAACAGCTATCAGTCCTTCCTCCCAGCAGGAACCTCCCGAGCCCGGACTTCATCAGTAGTGTTTCTACTGGCATCTGGTCTTCTGAGCTCTCACCAGAATCTCCCATCAAGTACAGTTTAATACATCCAGGGCCACTTATTCAGCTGACATCTCTGATCCCTTCCAAACTCTTCCCACAAGCTAGTTCTAAAGACTCCCATACCACATGGCCAGGTAGCGTCACAGCAGTGACCCCACTCTCAGTACTAAATTCTGTCTTAGCTACTTTTCTTGTTATTGAGATAAAATACCTAACATCCAAAAAATTAAGGGAAGAAAGATTTACCCATCTCAGTTTCTGGGAAGCGTTAGACTGGCTCCAAGGCAGGGCAGCAAGACAGGGGTGTCGCAGAGCAGGCAGGCAGAAGACAGCAAGCAGCAGGTGACCAGCAGCAGCTCCCTTTCTAGTCCTTGTACCTTCTCCAGGCTGCCTTCCCTTAGGGCAAGTGGCACTCACACCATTAGTGGTGGTACCACCCACTTCAGAGCCAGCCACCCCCAGAAAGCTGCACCCAGGGCTGTATGAGGCTTTGGGGGATATCTAGATAGAAGCTAGGACAGTTTTTCCAAATTGCCTCCCCCTACATCTGACCCTGCGCAGAAAACGGGAGACAAATCAGATCTCGTTCTTGGCACTACTAGTTCTTCATGAATTTATTTGCGTGTTTAGTCTGTGTTAATCTTATCACATGTACAGATACAGACTAGTAAAAAAGCACCTAGCAGCTCTGCCTGGCTACCCCCTTACCCTCTAAAGCCTGCCAAGCATGTGCTGCATCTTCCAAAACTGTGAGCTGAGTTAAACTGCTTACCGTTGAGTTGTGGGTGCTGTGTGCCAGTGCGGGCAAGCAGAGTGATACACCGAACATGCAAGGCAGCTGATGTCAATGGCTCCGTGAAACTTGCATTTGAACACACTTCTGAGAAACACTTAAAAAAAAAACTGGTGATGTGTTCATCCCCCAGACACAAATGCTTAGCATAAATTAGTTGTAATCATCTGAGAGAAAGTCTGATGCGAGACCCTGGTAAGATTCCCGCAAAGTCTTTATCTCCAGTCCTCTAGTCAAAATCTTAGTGCAGAAGTCCAGCCAGCTGTATACCTCCCTGGAGAACTCTGAGTTGGGTTTCCTGGGGCTTGTTTCTGCAAGCCCCAGACCCCAAAGCCGTGTTGGCCTTGCATGGACTGAAAGGAGAAGCCTTGCCACGGCCACTGGAAGTCCATAAGTCTGAGTGCCGCCGCTGCCTCTACTAACTCAGCCTTTTTAAAAACTGCTAAAGAAAATAAATTTGCTGTTAGATCTACCAAGTGTGTGTGCATTCAGTAATTTCTCTTAAGTATTGCCTGTCCTTCAACATCCATGATAAACAAAATGTTAAAAATTCAATGAAGATGTGCCAAGCCATACTATACCGTGAAATAAGAGATAAACAGTATTAATAAATAATAAGTTAATAATAATTTGTGAAAACAGTCTATAGTTTTACCTTGTCCATTTAGGAGAAACCTCCACATGCTCACCTATCTCTCTTTCTATGTGTGACTATACTCCACCTCAGCTACAAGAACTCAGGGCCTTGTGCTTGCCAGGCCAGCACTGTGCTACTGAGCTCTCTCCCCAGCCCCACCCTAGCTGCGTTTGAAATTTATTTTCATCATCAATTTCTAACCAGTTTGGTTATAGTGATCCTTAATACAGTCGGGCCTGTGTGTGTATGCTTGTGTTTATCCATCTTGGGATCCACTGTTTCCTTATTTCCATCGTTTTGCTAAGTTTTTTAGTTGTTTGTGGAAGGGGAGTAAATTTCAACCCTTACTCCCTTATGGCCATTTGGGATGATTTCTTCATAATTATTGCAATGAGACAAGCTGAGAGAGCTGCATGGAATCACAGAGTGGTCAGCCCGAAGTGCAGGCTGCAGAACCAGGGTCCCGTCTACTGACGCTGTCTGCTGTGGAGGGCCTCCGGGCAGACACCTACCTGGGAAATGGGTCTGCGCAACACGAGGGAGGCAGCATCCCTCTCACTCAGTTTAGTCTTCTGACCCCAGGCCCTGCCTGGCCCCCACCACAGTCACCTTACTCTTAGTCCACCATTCTACCTGCTGCTTTCCTCAGGCCTGTGAGCTCAGAACAGAGAAGTGACTCTACCCCCAGTAATGTGACTGTTCAAGGCTTGTCCCTGGGTCAGATAGACAGCCACGTCAAAGTCCTTTGAGATATGCCAGGGAGTAAGGAGCACGAGTGAGACCTGTGACCGTGAAGGGCTTGCTGGGGATTCTGCCTGCTGAGGTGACCAAGATCAGCTTGTCCTCCCCTCCCCTCTCCTCTGCCTGCAGCATGGACAAGGTGCCTTTTCTCATGCACGACTATGACTTGAGGAGAACGACCAACATCAGGGAGGTCATGCCGGAGGCTGCCTATAAGCACCCCTCCTCCTTCACTTGGCACAACCTGTCCAAACTGAATGCCGGCGAGTGGTTCGTAAACCCACGGGTAAGACACTCTCCCTGGCTTCGCAAGCTTGTCTGAATCCCTGTTCCATATGGGTTCATGTGCTGCCCATTGAGCTAAAGGCTAGAGACAGAGACAGAAGCTGTGTTCTCCATTTCTCCCTAGTCTTGTAACCAGACCTTAGCATTGGCAGCGGGGCTTTTCTGGTAATGGCTGTGGCTTTCTATATTCACCAGAAAGTCTGAACACACACTTGTAAACTTATTCTTGTCATGTAATTCCATTTTACCCGAACATTCAGTGACCTTTGACATATGTCTACTGTGTAGGGGCCATTTTCCTGGGCATTTTGAGCTCACATGCTTACAGCTGAGGCAGATTAGGAAACATACACATTCCTGATTCCTTGTTACTGTTCAGCAAATATTTATTTATGCATTTATTTATTGGTGCTGGGATCAATCTCAGGACCTTGCGCTCACCAGGCAGGGACTTAGGCCTCTGAGCTGTCTCCTGAGCCCAGCAAATATTTATCCAGTACTAGGCAAGTGAAATGTAATGGTGAATAAGCAAACCTCCACCCCTAACAGAATCCAGATTACCATAAGAAACAACTACAATGCACTGTGATAAGTGCCAAACCAGTGTTAATTTCAGGTTGCTTCAGGAGCACAGAAGAATAACATCTAACTCATCTGAGATACAGGATGAAATATTCTGCAAGAATATCATCTAATAGTGGATGCAGTACAATATAAATCACATTGTACATACCATGCAATTCTGGGGCAAGAGTGAAAGGTTTCCCTGGAGGAATGTAGGCAATGCTTCCCGAGGAGTTACCATCTGTGTTAAGAGGAACCGTGGGCCATCGTGGTGATGTGCTGGAGATACGCTGTGCTAGAACGGCTAGTGTACCTGTGTGTGTGCATGCGTGAAAGGAAACGCAGGGACAGAGACGGAAGCAGGATGACAAAACCCACTCAGAAAAGGAGGGAGAAACCAGCATGCATGTAGTCAATGGAACTAAGACTGAAATCAAATTAGATGCAAGCCTAGTGACTGATACCGTAACCTTAGGGGCAATCTTTTCTTCCACATACACACACAAAAATCTTGATTGGACAAAAATCATTTGTTTCTTTATTTTTAAAAATGTTATTAAAATTTTTAATTAAATTATCATTTAAAATTTTATGATTATCATAGTGATTTTCCTGTTTCAGCCTCCCCAGCACGGGGATTACAGGCATGCAATAGTTTCTGCCATTCCTAGTTTCTTTGGCCAGGTTGGGGCCCCAGGTCAGGGCCAGAACAGCATGTGTACTGGGGATCAAACCCAAGTCCTTGTTCTTGCCTAGGCAGGCTCTTAGACCACTGAGCTCTCTCCACAGGCCACTTTTTGGTTTCCTACAGGTTAACATCTAACATCTACGTGATCTGAGCCCTAATCAGAAATACAAAATAATTCATACAAAGTACCATTTTAGTTACTTTTCTTGTTCCTGAGACAGAATACCTGATATCCAAGGTTAAAGGGGTAAAGGTTGTTTTAGCTCACAGTTGGAGGCAAATTCTCTCTCCATTGCATGGTAGCCTATGACCTTCCTTGTTATCTGTAATGTCGGAACAATGTACAACAGGTATCCAATAGTTTGCCTAGATGAGTTTACCAGCATTTTCCCAAATTGCAGTTTTATCTTTGTTTTGATGAGGCCAAGGGGTTTGTCATACCTGAGTAAGTGGATTCTATTATCAGATATAATCCTCCAGATATGGCCTTAGTGGTACAGTTTGACAAGTTACAGCCTATTGAAAAGGAGGACAAGGGGCCGGGGAGATGGCTCAGTAGAATAAGCACTTCCCGGGCAAACGCAAGGGTCTGAGTTCAATCTACAGTTCCACCAAAAAAACAAAACAAACAAAAAAAAAAAAAAAAAAAAAAAAAAAAAAAAAAAAAAAAAAAAAAAAAAAAAAAAAAAAGGAAAAGGAGGACAGATTTCTATGAAATCTGTGGAGACAACTACATTGCCCTGAAAAGTAGAGATGCAGTAAAAGTACATGTTCCTGAGATCCAAAGGCTCAGTGGGACAAGGTGCTAACAGAAAAATGTTTTGTGTATCCATAGAATAGGAGATAGAAAAAGATTTCTTTTTAAAGTCTTGTTCACCTGAGGCAGAACAGGTTTGCGGCCAGCTTGGGCCACATAATAAATTTAAGGCCAGCTTCAACTACGTAGCAAGATTCTGTCTCAAAACACTGAAGGAAAGAAGGAAGGAAGGAAGAAAGGAAGGAAGGAAGGAAGTCTTGTTCACATGTCCACCAGAAAGTAGAACATTAAAACAATACCAACAAATTTCAAAACCAATAGTCATGATTGGATTGCTCCACCTTCAGTCTGTCACAGTGAATATTTGTGACATGTGGGGTTATCAGGTCTAAAATTCACCATGGGAATTCCTGACTCAGTCTCCTGATACAAAGCAACATCAGCCTACACTACCAGACCCATTTTCTTTTCTTCTTCTTCTATTATTATTTATTTTTTTTTACGTATTTGGTTGTTTCAGAGTCTCACTGTGCAACTTGGACTCAGTGCTCCTCTTGCTTTCAGCCTCCGGAGCACTGGGAATACGGGCATACGCCACTGCACCTGGACGCTGGCCAGCTCAGCCCATCCTAGGGGCAAGCCTGGCACAGCATATGGTGCTGAGGACTGAACTGCGGTCCCTGTGCTTACCTAAGCTTGCGTAAACAGGCGCTTTGGTCTGCTGAGCTATCTTGCTGGCCACAGACCCATTTCATGAGTTTATTCTTTACAATACCAAGACACATGTGCCACAGTATTTTCAACCAGGATTTTGAGTCTGTTCTTCCATTTTGTGGTCTGTATCTTATTGAAGAGACCTAGAGACAAGAATGGGAGTAAACCAGGAGCCACTTGATGTTATTAAATCGAACTAGTCCAGTAAGCAACAATGTCAGAAAGGAGATGGATAAAATGCTCTAAAGATTGGTATGATACCTAATTACTTTAAAAGGTTTTGGTCTGGTTCCTTTAAATGTAAAAACGTTGTATACAGTGAGAATATCAGCAGATCTGGTACTTCCAGTCCACCCCTTAAAACAAAAGCATCTACAACTCTGAACAATACATACATGCATATTTCACATGCATAAAATTAAAAAAAATAGAGCTTCCTTTTTTATAGTTTACAGCTTCTCCACACTAACAGCTAAAACAATGCTCTTGAAGGCTATGATTCACAGTTTTCTTCTCTGATAATATAACCTCAATTTGATATTAGAGTAATGCTGGCCTCGTAACATGAGCTGGAAGTATTCTGTCCTCTTCTGCTTCCTAGAAGAGATTGTGCAGAACTGGTATTGTATATTTTTTTCATGTATTTGGTAGAATTCAACAGCAAACACAACCTGGGGTCCAGATTTTTCTTTGATGATTTTTACTTAGGATTTCTTTGAAGATTTTTATTTAATGAATTCAGTTTCATTAATAGATTTGGGACATTCACGCTATTTCAGTGATAGTTGGTGACATCATTTGTGGAATTGCCCTATATCATCTAAGGTGACTAATTTGTGGTCATAACAGTGTATTTTTTTTCTAGTACTTGGAATTAAACCCAAAGAATCCTCCCATAGACCTACATCCCTAGCCTTTTTTCCATTCTTCTCTTTCCTTTCGAGGCATGATCTTGCTAAACTGCTTAAGCTGGCCTTGAATTTGTGATCCTCCAGCCTCAGCCTCCCAAGCAGATGACATTACAGGTGTGTGCCACCAAGCCCAGTTATAATGTATTTTTAGTCTCCTTTTAATAACTGCAAGATCCTGGTTGTGGTAATTTGTAATCTCTTTCTCTTCATCTGACAAGAGGTTAACAGTTATGTTGATCTTATTAAAGAAACAATGACTAGTTTCATTGTTTTTCTGTATGGTTTTTCTACTTCTAATTTATTGATTTCTGCTTAAATTTTTATTTCTTGTTTTTCTGTATGGTTTTTCTACTTCTAATTTATTGATTTCTGCTTAAATTTTTATTTCTTGTGTTTGAGTTGGATTTGATTTTATCTATTTTTTCTAGCTTATTAAAGTACAATCTTAGAGTACTGCTTTAAAAATTTCCTTAATATAAGCATTATTATTCTGTTTACCTGTACACCCTGCTTTCATTTCATTTGTAAGTTTTGGAATATAGTATTTAATTTTTATTTGTTTAGAATTTTTTCAATACGGTGTGATGAATCCAGGGCTTTTGTGTTGAGCTACACCTCCAGCCTTTAATTTTTTAAAATCACTAAAACAGGTGGACTTGAACATGCAAGTCTCCTGCCTCAGCTTCCCAGAGTGCTGGGATTACAGACACACACTGCTGTGCCTCCCTGGAAATAGTTTTAAATTCCCCTTCAGCCTTCTTCCATAAGCCAGGGGTTATTTAGGAATTTTTTTCTTTAAAATTTCACAAACTTTGGATCTTCATTTATTATTCCTTGCTAGCTCTGTTCTTACCTGAATAATTACTATGTGACTTCCACTATTTTATGCCTATTAAAGTTTGACAAATGCTCCAAGTGCATGTGACAGGAATGTGTACCCCGCACTTGTTGGTGAGAGGACTTTATAAATACCCTTATGCCAGCTGAGTGGTCCTGTTGTTCTCAGGGACTTCCAGCCTGTTTGTTCTTTCAGTCAGTGAGTGAAGGATGATGCGGTTGTTTGTCACTTTCCTCTCAGGTTTATTTGATTTGCAGCATGCATTTTGAAGCTCTCTCATTAAGAGGACACACATTAGGACTGTTAGGTCTCTTTAAAGAATTTGGCCTTTTTGTGTGTCATAGGCAGAATAGCGGCTCCAAAGATGCCCCTGCCCTGAGTCCTGGGACCTGAACTATGTTAACAGTCACAATAAGAACGTCTGTGCTGAGGAAACTGAGGTCATGGACAGCACACTTTCATGCACTGCTGTACTCTGCCTTCTGGCCTAGTAATTTCTTTAAAGGAGAGAGCACTTCAGGAGGCGGCGGGCGGGCTCTGCGGTAGGGACATCTTGAGGGCAGGGTGTGGCAGGAGAAGCTACTCTCTCACCACAGCCAGAAGGCAGAGGTGAGAAAGCAGCAGAGGCGAAGGAGCAGGCCGGGCACACGACTGCCCTTTTGGGCCACTTCCTGGGTCTACTTTCTCCAACCAGCCCCTGCCTTCCAGCCCCGTATTCAGCTGTGAACTCATTGATGGATTAACCGAGCGATGAGATTCATGCCCGCATGATCTGATGACTGCCCAGGAGCCACCCATGAAGACATTTTTGTCTAATCCATAATATTCCACCCCATCCCCAAATGCTTATTCTACCTCTTAATACAAAATATATTTAGTCTATTTCCAAGAGTCCCAGAAATCATAGCAATTTCAATATTGCTTTAAAGTCCAAGTCCAAAATCACTTCAGACTCAAGGCAACTCTTATCTGCAGCCCCCTACTTAAAAAAAAAAAAAAAAAAGTCACATACTCTTAAGATACAATGACACAGGGTTAACATCTCCATCCCAAAAAGAAGCTGCTCTCTCACTACAAGGTTTAATGTTTACCCTACCAGGTTTTAATCTTGCTTTGATATGAATCTTAAAGGTAAGATTTTAATCTTACCAAAGCAAGATCAAAACCTGGTAGGGTAAACATTAAACCTTGTAGCTCCATGACTAGCATCCAGGTGATAGCGAGGTGTGTAGTCCAGAGGGGTTAGGCAGCCCTACCTCTATGGGCTTGCTGGTTGCGGCCAACATGGCCTTACCCTTGGGCTGATTTTGCTCATTGTTTGCGGCTTTCCAACTTCTTGGGATCTCCATTGCAGCTTCAGCCTCCCACAGTTTCATGCATTGCCTTCTTAAGTTCTGCTAGCAGGGACACTCCAGTCCCATCACACGCTGGCTGGTCTTCCAGGCCTTCTTTTGAAATCTTGGTGGAAGTGTTCATGACCCCGTAATGCTCGTATTCTACATGCCTGTAAAAAACAGAATTACGTGGACAGTGCCAAGGTGTGTGACCCGCTTCAGCATTAGTCAGGCCTGTTTGGACCATGGACGCACTGAACTTTGGGTGTCTGGAAGGCAGAACTATGGAAATACTTTCCTATACATCCTTAATGAGCAGAGCGCTTTGGTGGTTCTCATCTAAGCAATGTCTTTCAAACAGCTTTACACTTTTACATCCTTAAGCCTATAGTAAAGGGAGACTGGCCAGTTCTTAAGATGTCCTTAATGCGTGTTTTTTTTTTCTGTTGTTCTGTGTCAAAGTACTTGGGTCCCTGTTTTTGTTTGTTTGTTTTATTTTAGTGGTACCAGGGAATCACCCAGTGATTTTATCTGGAGCTGTGTTTTGACCTTTTTTTTTTTTTGAGGCCGAGTTTTGCTAAGTCACTAAGTTGCACAGAATAGACTTGAACTTGTTATCTTTCTGCTTTAGCTTCCCTGACTGCTGGGATTATTAGGGCATGCTTTCTGCCTAGGTGGCTTTTAATCATGTTAATTTCTTCAGTAACCACAATTTCTTGGTGCCCAGATTTGCACAAACCCATTTTCTGGACAAACTGAAAGTTTTTTTCAAGTATTTCAGGTCTTTTGTTTTCACCTCTCACTGTGGGTATGGTTAAAAGCAGCCAGCAATATTCTTGATACCTTTCAATTCAGCCTCACAAGAAGTCTTAGGATGTGGACAAAATGTAGACAAATTCTTTGCCAGAGTGGAACATGAATATGCTCTAATCCACTTCCCAGGAGAACTTTCATTCCCATATGAAACCTCATGAGACCGGTTTTCATTTTCCACATTCTCCTAAGTGTTCTAGTCATCTGAAACCAACAGAATCACCCACCAGTGTCTCCTTACAGCCTCCTAGGGTTTCTTTAACCTGATTCTCCAGTGTTTATCGCACATCCGAACATCAGGTACACTGACAGCAACAACCCTATGTCTCTTTGGAAAACTTTCACTCAGTTGTGTTTCTGTTGCTATAACAGAGCACCTATGAACACGGTACGAAGGAGAAAAGGGTTATTTTTGGTTCAGCTTCAGGCATTTCAGGTTGTCTGGCTCCAAGGAAGACAAAATCATGGCAAAAGGAGTGGTGAGGAAAGCTTCTCACCTGTGGTACCCACTCAGCAGGCCTGGTCTAGCAAGCTTGGGGTGCTGGCGACGTTTGTGGGAAAAGATAGCTCACTGAAGAAGGCAAGGGAAGAGGCTGGGGAGATGGCTCAGTGGAATAAGTGCTTCCCTGGCAAGCGCAAGGGCCTGAGTTCAATCCCCAGATCCGGAAAAAAAAAAAAAAAAAGCAAAGGAAGGAGAGGAAATGGAGACAGGCTGAGAGTGTAAGGACTCTGCCTAGAGAAAGTGAGAGATTACTTGAATCTTAAGAAAATGTGAGGTAGCTACTACTTCCTTCTCTCGGCAGAAATTTTTTAAACATCATTTGTTTGTTTATTCATTCATTTGGTAGAGGGTCTTGCTGCACAGCTCAGACTCAGTGATCCTCCTGCCTCAGTCTCTCTAGCCCTGGGATTACAGGTGTGTACCACCATGCTGGTTTTTGTGGTGGCACAGCACGTGGTATCAGGGATCAAACCCGAGTCCTTACCCTTGCCAGGCAGGCACTTAGAGTGCTGAGCTACCTCCACAGCCTTCCTGGCAGAGATTTTTATCCCTTGCTCCACCTACAAATGATCTAAAACTGGCAAGTGGTGACAGAGTAGACATCTATGAAATTTGATATCTCACCTGTGGCTCCCGCCAGGTGCAAGATGAAGTGCTTTGCACTGCAGTGAGCACACAGCAGTTCCTGCCAGGAGAGATTTTTTCACTCAGTGAGAATCAACAGAGAATAAATAAATCACATAATTTTCTGTGCGCGAATCATGTTCCTATACCCTATAAATACTTTCTAAAACTCAGCTTTCAACCTAGCCATAGGGGTACATGGATTACCCTTCTACTCTGATGCAGTAAATGATCAAGACTGAAAATGTAAATTATTGTATCAAGGTTGTACAGCAAGAATCACAGTGAGCCAGGATTTAAACTACGACCTAAGAATTGGACAAGTAACTCTGTAAGGTGGAATGAGACATACATTCATAGAGGCATAAAAACAGGCCAAGACTCAGTCCATCGAACTCTAGCTCAGGCGTACTTAAGGGAAGCTTCATGAAGGAAGTAGACTTTGAGAGTAGGATTTCAGCAGGTGGCTTTTGGCAAAAAAGACAAAGAAGGGAGGAGTATAAGTAGGACTGAATCTATTTTATCTGAAAGTCAAAACATATACCCTTTCACTACACAAAACCAAAGCAGCGAGAACACATGCATGAAGATATTGTGGCTGAAAGGGATGTATAGTCAGAATTACAGCCCACAAAGGAAGGTAATAAAAGAAGGCCAAGATAAGAACTCCAGAGACTTTCAGTACAAGTGTAAGGAGTCCTGGGTAGAGGGGAAAGCACTGGGATCGCGATGGTCACTGATGCATGTTGCGTTTCCCTCTCTCCTTGGCAATTCTTACCTCAGAACTAGTATTTTAGGGGGCTTGAGGGATGAGCGGTAATGGAACAAAGCAGAGGGGGAGCTCTATGGGGCGACAAAGCAGAGGAACTATCGGATGGGAATCAATGCTTTTCTTTATGTATTTATTTTTAGACCAGACCATTTTTCAATATGAAACCTCTGTCAGAGGCCGATAAAAAACGAGCAAGGAACCAGTCAATTCCACAACTAGCTGATTTATTGAATATTGCAAAGAAGGAAAAAAAATTTGTGATATTTGATCTTTTCGGTCCTCCACAACAACATCCTGTCAGACACACATATGTCCGTCAGGTAGTAAGCGTGATCCTTGCTTCTAAAATTGAACAACACCTGGTATGTCTGTCTTAGTATTTACGGTTGAGATTGGGAGGTGTGGGCAAGGTGTCCTAGGAAGACAGTCATTGAATTTAATCCATATTTTCAATACTTGCTGAGATCTTTAAATAATTTTTTTTTCTATGGAAATTAAGATTATACATATATGTTTGAGACGTGGTCTCACTATGTAGGTCAGGCTGACTTTGAGTTCGCTGTGTAGCCTGGGTTGGCCTCAAAGTCCTGGCAGGCCTACTGCCTCAGCTTCCCCTGTGCTGAGATTATTCGCAGGTGCCACCACAGTCAGCTACAAGATTATTTTGTGTACACCCCCACCTGGGTATCTGAGAATGCCTCAGGTGAATTATCTCTGTGGGAAAGAACGTTGAGATTATTTGCTGTTCACCAAGAGAAATATCAGTGCTTTGATGGGAAAATATATATAAATAGATATATAGTTATTATATAATATGACCTGTGCCATCACCAACCTAGGTCTAGTAGAGTAACTAAAGCTTTAAGGATTAGCTTTGATGAATGATATGGAAAGACAATTGATTCTTATTAGGGATGTGTTCAGAACCAACTACATTTGAATTGTCAACTGTCCCAAATTATTTAAATTGTCAGAATATAAGTGTCAGGGGTGAACAAATAAATATATCTATTTTATCAGATGGAACTATTTCCTCAAATGATTAATAACATACTAGCAACCCTACTTGCCCTAGTGACTCATTTTAAGGATTATTTTTAGCACTAACCAGAGATTTTTTTTAATCGCCATCTTTTGTCCTTGTCTATCAAGTTTTATTTTTTGGACTGGAGATTGAGCCTAGGGCATTGTGCATGGTTGGCAAATGCTCTGCCACTATATTTTATCACCAACCCTCATCTACTTTTTTTAATATTAAGCTTTCTTAACACTTCAGGCTCTTACCCATAAGGTGAACTCCTGAATAGAGAGGTCTAGGAAAATTCAGCTTCAAGAAAATTCTGATCTCATCTTAAGCATTCATGAGACAGTATTAGGCAGACTGACTGTTTCAGGGCTCAGGAGATAGCTCAGTGGAATAAGTGCTTTCCTGCAAGCTCAAGGTTCTGAGTTTGATCCTTGGTGCCATCTCCCCCCCCTGCAAAAAAAGATACAATAGACTGTTTCACCAAGGGCTAAACTCTTCCTCTGCCTCTTATAGACTACTACTAGTGCTTCAATGGAAATTTATCCATTTTCTATGGGACTATACTTAGGTAGCTAATTATCCTGTTTCTCCTTACAGATTTTTTGGTTACCAGGTCATGATAGGGAGTTTGTCAGATACATGGCCCCTGGTTTTCAGCATGTAGGCCGTTTATTCTCTATTGAACGTCTTACAAAAGAAAATATCAGTATAATAAATGTTGACTACAAGAGATTATTCTACAATGGACTGAAGTAAGTAACCGTACCTGTCTTGGCATGTATTGCCTTACTGGTACAAAATACACATGTCCCCTAAGCTATTTAGTTACCCTTTTCATTTTAGGGTTTTTTTAAATGGGATTGTCTTTTTTAGTTCCTATACGTTCTCCTTCCTGCCTCTCGATCCTTTCCTCTACTATTGAGCATCACCAAGTACAGATTATTAACCCCCAAGAAAATAGGCTTGAGCTCTTCCTCTTTTGTGCTATAATTTCTCATCATACAACATACTTTAAAATTTTCATTAGTACATGCTTGCTGGGCATAATGATTACGTTCACTGTGAGGGGGTACACAGCATGACACATCATAGTTCTTTTCATTCATCCCCTTCTTCTTTCAATCCCCCACCCATACTTTAGTTCTTACATGCAAGAAGGTAAATCACCCTATTTCAAACTATTTTTTATTTTGCTTTATAATTTATTTGTATTTTGGGTTTCTTGCATAAGAAATCCATTTTCAAAAAAAAATCCATTTTCCTACACATATTCAAGTTTGTCTTTCTTTATTGCAGAGTATTACTCCATTGTATGGAAATACCACATTATCTTTGTCCTTTCATCTGTTGATGAACATGTAGGCAGACCTCTTCCAAGATTTAGCTATTATAAATTGTGCTGCTACAAAAGTGGGCATGCATGTATCACTGTACTATATCTTTAACTTTCTTACAGATACTTAGAAGGAAAATAGCTGGGTTGAACAGAATTTATGGTTTTCACATTTTGAGGACTCTCCATCCTGATTTCCATAGTGGTTATACTGCTTCACATTCCCATCAAGAATGTAGAAGGGGGCTGGGGAGATAGCTTAGTAGGATAAGCACTTGCCTGGCAAGCGCAAGGGCATGAGTTCAATCCCCAGTTCCGCCAAAAAAAAAAAAAAAAAAAAAAAAGAATGTAGAAGGGTACCCTTTTCACTGAAGCCTCACCAGCACTTCTTTTTTTTTATTATTATTATTCTCAAATGTCTACATATTCCATATACATATTAGTTGAGTTTTGAGTTTTGGCTTCAAAAGGTACAAAGAAGTAACTTTTTACTATTGCTTCCTAATTTAAAAACATTTGTTCTCAGGTGTTCTTTAGAATTATATTAGAGGCAATTCTTACACATTTGAGTAATCGCTACCAATCCCTACAAAGATGATATTATTATTCCTAAGTTTATAAACTGAGGCTTAGAGCATCCACTATAGTGTATGGCAGAGCTTTTTCTAACATATTATACCTTGTTGGGACTAAAAATATTGAAAGTACTTACATGGTATTTTTCATGAGAATTGAATACTTGAAATGAGCAACTTGATCAAAATTACTTGATGTGTTTATTTATTTATTTATTTATTTATTTATTTATTTATTTTGCGGAACCGGGGAATTGAACTCAGGTCCTTATGCTTGCCAGGGAAGCGCTTATTCCACTGAGCCATCTCCCTGGCCCCTTGATGTGTTTCTTTACTTATTTTCTTCCTGTACTACAGCCTTGGAAAAAAATTGGGTTTTATTCACCTGACTCAATTCTTTTTATTTTATTTTATTGAGAAACAAATAGCAATAAGACATTCTCAAAACTGATTAATAGGACAGTTTCAATAATTAATACATTGTACATTGTTACCTTCTTAGTGGTTATCCATAGTACAAGATGCAGACAGGATATTCTGTCCAAACACTATTAGTACAAATCTTTCTTCTCACTGAATTAAGCAAAAGTACCTGTATATCTATCCTAACTATTCTGTATATACAGATACAAAATGGTCCTTCCTTTGTAGCCCCTTTTTTTGTTTAGTCCTGTCAGAAATGGGTATTCCGTTGGCATCTAAATAGGGTGTGAATTCAGCAAAACAATTCAATACAGTCTAGCAGTCCACAATAGTAGTGGGTTATCCATAGAAGTTGTTGACTTGAGCCTTTCACAGCTCAGCATATTAATATGGCTTTACTTTATATATCTCATTTTTATACTTTTCTGCTGGATGGTTAAGACCAAGATAAAGCAAGATCTATATAACAAGCAATGTAACTTTTGTATCTGATAAGATCAGTCAAGTCCCCTCAGGACTTATCCTGCAACCCTATATCTACTTTGTAGATCATTTGTCAGTGTCAGCCATGTGGATGAGTCATGGCCATTGCTTAACATATTGTTCTCTGTGAAAGCCTGAGAGAATATTTTCTCCCCAGGTGACTCTCCATAGGCACACTCTACATCCTTGATCACATTCCTCTGTGGCCCCATACTCTCCTTCATCAGAAAATTTGGGACACAACTGAGTTACAGGATGTTACAGTATAGGTTCTCCAATGATCTGAGTATTCACTGACCTTGAAAGGCTATGTTCAAAATGTTGGCTGTCTTTACAGCCCTTCTATTTCTCTAATTTTTGATCTGCAAACTTAGGCTGTTACTCTTACAGAAGAGAAGCTTATTATTACCCTACAACATATGCAATTGGGTTATGCTTCACTATCTGTCTGAATATCAAATATCTTGGGCATAACATAGAACAGGTATTTTCCATCAAGTATTGATATGTTAAACATTAAATCCCTACAGAATACGGAGATAAAAATTTAAAAAATGAAAAATATTTAAAGAATATGAATAAACACATAGTTTTACACACAAATTTAGAAATCTAACCATGTATAGCATTGTAGCAGGACAGTCCTGTAACTTTTTTTTCTTTTTCTTGTGTCTTTTTTTTTTCATTTATTACCCATTTAAAAAAAATATTTACTTAAGAGACAGTATGGTAATAATTAGTATGTCATGACAAGCAGCATGTATTTAGAAGACCAGAGTGACAGGCATTCCAAGCCTGACCCTTCTATTACACATTGCTATTTTCAGTGTAGTTGCTTGTTTCACAGGTATAAGCATGTATGGTTAATCAGGGTGAGAATCCTACCAATTAACTGCTAGTTTCAAAAACCTGCTGATGTTTCTCAGGATCATTGCCTTGCCCATCTTGTGCATATAAATGTATGGCTTTTTCCCTGTCCCGTTTCCTAGCTTTTCTCTTTTCCCTCTCCTCATTGTCCAGTCCTCAAGTTCTTGCTTTCCTTTTAATTGTGTTATACCCTTCTGTTTGTATTTCTTCTTTTGAGTTCTTATACTAGGGAGACTACATGATATTTACACATGTGTGTCTAGTTTATTTCACTTATATCTTCAAATGGCAACCACTTCAATATAAATACTTCGAGTTGATCGTTCTTTATAGCTAAGTAATACTCCATTGTATAAAAATACCACATCTATTTCAACCATTCATTCCTCATGTGATGGGCATCTTGGTTGTTTCCAAGATTTGGCTATCACAAATTGTGCTGCTATAAACATAGGTACACATATATCACTATGATATGATATTTTCAGTTCCTCCGGGAAAATTCTCACTAGGGGTATAGCTGGCTTGAATGAGATTTCCAGTCCTAGTTTCTTAAGGAATCTCCACACTTATTTCCATAATGGTTGCTCCAGTCTACATTCCCACCAGCAGTGGAGAAGGGTTCCCTTTTCCCCACAGCCTCTCCAACATTTGTTGTTGGTTTATTTGTTTATGATAGCCATTCTTTCTGGGGTGATATAGTATCTCAGTGTTATTTTAATTTGTACTTCATGGATGGCTAGCGATGTGGAGCATTTTTCCATATATTTATTGCTTCTTTAATTTCGTCCTCTGAGAAGTGTGTATTCATCTCAGATGCCCATGTTCTATCTTCTTGATTCAGTTTTGGTAATTTGTACCTTTCTAGGAATCTGTCCATTTCATCTGTGTCTTCTATTCTGTGAGCGTAAAGATTCTCGAAGTAGCTATTGATAATCTTCTGAATTTCCACTGTGTCTCTGGTGATTACACCCTCTTCATTCCTTATTGCTTGTATTTGAATTTTTTCTTTCCTCTTTTTGATGAGATTAGCTAGGGGCCTATCAATTTTATTGTCTTTTATCAAATCAGCTTTTTGATTCGTTAATTCTTTGAACTGTTTTCTTTGTCTCAACTGAATTAATTTCTTCTCTAATCTTTATGATTTCTTCCAATCTTTGTGCTCTGGGTTTGGTTTGCTTTTCCTTTTGTAGATGTTGGATGTACATCATTAGGGTGTTTATTTGTTCCCATTCTATTTTCCTAATGTGTGAGTTCACAGCTATGAATTTTCCTCTGAAAACTGCTTTAATTGCATCCCATAAATTCCAAAAACTTGTCGTTGAATTTTTATTCATTTGTAAATATTGTTGAATTTCTTGTTTCATTTCATCTGTGATCCATTGATTGCTGAGTAGGGTGTTGTTTAATTTCCATGTATTTAGGGATTTTTTTCTGGTTTTTTTTTGTCATTTATTTCTAGTTTTTTGCACTGTGGTCAGATAATATGCATGGGATAATCTGTTTTCCTGCATATACTTAAGCATGACCTATGGACTAGTATGTGGTCTATTTTAGAAAATGGCCCATGTGCAGCTGAAAAAAAATGTGTATTCAGCTGTGGTTGGGTGGAACACTCTATATGTCCACCAAGTACATTTGTTCCAACCTCTGGTTCAGTTCTGCTACCTGACTCAATTCTTATAAAAATTCTTCATACCTGAAATTTTAAATGTTCACTAGGTTGGTATTTATTTTGTACATTCAACTAATATTTTATACATACATAAGTACATATACTGTGTATATGAATTGAGGAAGACACGGCTTCTTAAGTGACTCATTGTCGAGTATGAGAACAGTGATAGGGGAGCAGATCGTTAGAAGGCACTGAGTGCTGGGATGCAGGGGAGGGTGGGTGCTGCCACACATGCAGAGGATGCAGCTACCATGCTGAGAATCAGGGACTGCAAACTGTCTTTGACTTGGAAATTTTCAAATGCTACAAATAGGACCCATCCCTCTTTCTTTTTCTCCTTTCTTCCTTCCCCCCTCTTTTCTCTCTCTCTCTCTCTCTCTTTCTCTCTCTGCTTTCTCTCCCTTACTTCTCTTCCTCTCTCTCCTCTTCATCTCTCTTCTCTTTCATTAAATTCCAGCTCACCACTGTACCTACTGAAGCAGAGGTACTAGATCCAATCCTTTGTCTCATAGCACGAGCCCTTTGTCACTGCAAATTATGAATGTCCCTGGATCAGTTCTTTCTGATGATCTAGTCACAAACATTGTGGCTATTCCTCTTATAGATGTTAAGAGTAAACTGTGTCTAAATCCCCTGGGTCACTGTTTTTGTTCCAGGCATTATAAAGAAGCTAATATCTATATCAACTTATATCTCGTCAATGAGCCTTGGATTTTCTCACTAGCCTGGTGTTCCAGAATTAACTCAGTGACAACAGACAACATTCCACGCCTGAGTCAGCTTACTCACCCCCACTTCTTCATGGTGAGCTGCGTGCCTAAATTGTTCCTTTAAGTCTGGAATCATAGTGATCTCTGCCTTCCACCCCTGTGTTACAAACCACACCTCCTGGGAGCTACTCAAGAGCAGAAACTTCCATGGTGCTGAAAATGTGGCATTCTCCATTTTTCACCCAAATTCTTCTGTGATTTTTTTCGTTTATTGAATTATTATAACTTGTTTTACACGTGGTATATAATTTAATCCCTAAACTTGCTACTATTGTTGTTATCTCCACATGGAAACTGAATCCAAAGATAGCTTTGTGCATGATTTCATGCTGTGAGACTCGGAATACAGTGTGACTCCATTGCTGGGCTGGTGCAGCCCTGCATATGCGGAGGCACAACCACAGTGGACAGTGGCACGGGCATGGGGGAGGCCTCTGCGTGTTTGACTCTGGAGGCAAGCTGTGGCCCAGATAAGTGTTCCTGAGGAGGTGAACCAGTTTCACCTACCCTGGTCCTGTTCTATCCCTTCTGTTCCTCATTGCCAGAAGCTTGTGGTTACAATTCCAACTAAATTCCATTACTTACCAGTGGAGGGAAAACTTGCCAGCCAGTTGCTATGACAGAGGCTATCTTTCTCATCTGTATGGAGATTAGGTGGACTGAGTAGGGCACAATAGCTGATGCAGAAAATGGGTTTTTCTATTTATTTTGTTTTGTTTGTTTATTTATTTATTTATTTAGTTAGTTAGTTATTTTTAGTGGAACCAGGGATTGAACTCATGTCCTTGTACTTGCCAGGGAAGCACTTATTTCACTGAGCCATCTCCCTAGCCCTGTTTTGTTTATTTTTAAAAATTCATTTTAATGAGAAAAAAAGATAAAATGACAATGAAACATTTCAAAACAAGTTAGTAGGACAGTTACAATAATTAATACATTGCATATTATTGTCTTTGTATTAGTTATTCAGAGGTCAAGATGCAGACATGATATCTTGTCTAAACAATATTAGTATAAGCCTTTATTCCCAATGAACTTAGAGAAAGTAGCTGTATATCTATCCTAACTCCCTTGTGTATACATATATTTTTTTCTCAGAACAAAACAGTTCTTTATTTATAATTTTGTGAAGTTAGTAACACATGACACTAGGTTGCCTAGTGACTGATAGCTAACCTTAACCAGACAGGATGGTCCTCTCAGAAGTGAGGTAGCTTGTTGCTTTAGGCACTGGGCCAAGTCCCACCTACATATGTTTGATTGATTTCCTAGCTTTGTGGCTCCCAACATATCCCCCCTTGTTCATTTTGTTTTGTCAGAGATGGGTGTTCCACTGGAGTTAGAGAAGCTGTATTTGGATAAGTCTTTAAAGGACCTTTTCAGACTTGGAGCCAGTCCAAAGATTGTAGATACCTGCATTCAGCAAAATAACCCAATATAGCCCAACAGTCCATAACAGTAGTGGGTTATCAGCAGAACTAGCAATTGTCAGAAGTTGTTGACTTGAGTCTTTTACAGCATAGCATATTAATATGGCATTACTTTTATGCCTCATGGTTATACTTTTCTGCTGGATAGTTAAGACCAAGGTAAAGCAAGACTTATGTAACTAAAAATGTAACTTTTGTATCTGACAAGGGGCAGTCAAATCCCCTCAGAATTTACTCCGGAACTATGCACCTTTTAGATCTTTTGTCAGTGTCAGCCATCTGGATGAATCATGGCCATTGCTTGACCAATTTGCTCTCTGTGAAAGCCTGAGAGAATTTAACATTTCCATAATTTGGTTTTATATAACAAATAACTTTGCTTTTGTAATTATAAAAAACAAAAATGTTATAAAAATACATGGTATACACATTAAGGAAAGTTGTGTGGTAGTCAGACAGGTGGGAAGGCTCCCCCCACACTGAGGATTTTGTCATCCAAGGCTCCCTTCATAGTTATTTCCAGAAAGAAAAAAGCACACTATACGTCATCAGGCACTTTCGTTTGTGGCCCCATAATCTCCTTGATCAGAAAATTTGGGGCACCACTGAGTTATAGGATATTGCAGCACAAGTTCTCTTATGTCCTGAGTTCTCACTGACCTTGAAGGATTAGGGCCAAAATATTTGCTATACTTATAACCCCTCTATTTCTCTAATTTTTTTTGTCCGCAAACTTTAGTTGTTAAGCATCCAGAAGAGAGGCTTAATGATATTATTACCCTGTAACAGAGGCAGTTGGGCTTAACATCACTATCTATCTAAGCATCCAACACCTTAGACATAACATGGAACTGCTATTTTCCAACAACCATGAATATTCTAAAATCTAAACCCCTATAGGATGTGAAAAAAACCAATTACACATTTTCATACAGAAATTTAGAAATCAAACCATATACAACATTGCAGCAGGACAATCCTATGAGGTTTTTTGTTGTTGTTGTCGCTTGTTTTCTTTTATTGCCTTTTTTTTTTAACAAACATTGACTTTAAAGAGAGTATAGCAATAATTGATATAATATTAGAAGCAGTACACATTTAGAAGACCAAAATGACAGGTATTACAAGCATGGTTTTAGTATTACATTTTGCTATCACCAGTGTAGTTTCTTAGTTCACAGATAATAGCACAGAGTTAGACAGGGTGAGAATTCTACCCATTCACTACTATTTTCAAAAACCTGATGGAGATTCTTAGGACCATTGTTTATTTTTCATTTTAAAGAGAATAAAAATAATTTTGAAAACATTGGAAATAATACAGAATTTCAAAGAACAAGATGATAGGAACTCAACAATGACTGTTGTATTGCACATTGAGCTCTTAGGTTCACATGATTCTTCTGTTCAGCCTTCTAAGAGGTTGGGACTATGTGCCACCCTACCTAGCTAGAAAACTGTCTAATTTTGTTCCTTTGAAAGTTAAAGTCACAAGCAGAGAAGCCTGAAGTGGGAAGGGAGTCGCACTACCCTCATATCCCCCCACTCTCACTTTCCTATTTCTGATCTGTTCAGGGTTTTGACCTGGAGGCACGGGGTCAAGGTCAGGCACACAGTTCCAGGGCCTGTACCACGGGGATGCTTTCTGGAAAGATGGAGTTGCTGACTCTGGTGGCTTGAGCACCTTTCTGGAAATAACTATGAAGGGAGCCTTGGATGACAAAATCCTCAATGTGGGGAGAGCCTTCCCACCTGTCTGACTACCACACAACTTTCCTTAATGTGTATACCATGTATTTTTATGTCATTTTTGTTTTTTTATAATTACAAAAGCAAAGTTATTTGTTATATAAAACCAAATTATGAAAATGTAAAATTTAGAAATCTATACACCCTCCATGGTGCTGTCTCCCTGAATCAGCAACATCTGTAGGTTTGAGAAGTGTACCTTTACTTACATGATGCTGTTATTTCTGAAAGCACTCTTTTTGTTTCAGTACTTGAACTGATAGTAAATTCATATGACTCAGGTCAAAAAGCATAACAGGATGTAAGTTTAAAAAGAAACTTCTGCCTCTAGCCTGGACTTATTTTAAAGAACTAGTATAATTTGTCCTCTAGTTTAGAAAGGTAAGGCTTTTGTAGACAGCTCACACTCTGGAGTTAAGATTGTGCACTCACTGTGTGAGCCCGGGAGTAAGAGCCCATCTGACTGTACCTGCTTTGTTGTTCTTAAGTTGGAGATGACAGTATAATACAAGCACTTGGATCCAATGTAATATGGCCTAACCTTTGGTCAGTTAATTAGGAAAGCTAAGGTGGATAAATCATTAAAAAGACACCCTGTATCAGGTAGCTTTTAAGCTTAAAACAGATACCTAAAACTTAGTCTCTTACAATTGATCTTATTGTATCTTGTATGTTCTGTACTATGACTAAGCGCTTCCTCTGGTCTGAGCCTGTGAGTATAAGTTTAATGTCTATGTCTAGCACAGCCTCACTGATTGGTCTGGAGTCTCACCAGGGAGACTGAGGTCCCTGTGGCCACACATCTTCAAGGAAGCCAGCCTGAGGGTTTCCTGGTAGCAGTGAGTTCCCAGCAGGAAAGGGCAAACCCCAATATGCACAGGTTTTCTGGTGTGCCCCATGTTTGATAATCTTCCTCTGGCCAGAGAAAACCGCATATCCAAGTCCAGATGCAAGGTCTCTAGATAGCCCCTTTGGATGGGGAGGGAGGCACAAGTCATATTGTTTGGGAGCCTGCATGTAGGTGTGGAAGGAATACTATAGTCATTTTAGTGTGAAGATATCACACACACACACACACACACACACACACACACACACACACACCTCGACACATTTTAATTTAAAATTCATTCACCTTTTGAATGACAAAATATTTTCTTGTTGTATACTTTAGCTGATTAAGTTTTATATTCACTTCTTTATTTAAACATCCAAATGAGACAAACACACCTATGATTTTTAATTTTTGTTTCATTAAAAAGTAACTAGACCAGGTGTAGAGGTGCAGTCCTGTAATCCCAGCACTTGGAGGCTGAGGCAGGAGGATTGCTGCAAGTAAGAGGCCAGCCTGGGCTACAAAGTGAGCTCAAGGCCAGCCTGAACTGCATAGAACACTCATGTTTCAAAAAGAACAAGAGAAAAGAAAAGGAACAAGAATGTAAAGTCACTGGAGAAACACTCAGAATGGGAAATTCACCTAGAATTAGTAGTGTCCCTACCTTACTCCTCAATCTCTCAGTGTTTCACCAATCCAATTGCAGATATATATATTTGGTACAGGGTCTCAGTACACAGCTCAGACTCATAGTGATCCTCCTGTTTTCAGTCTCCCCATCACTGGGATTACAGGTGTGTGCCCCCATGCTCAGCCTAGGTGGCCAGCTCAGCATGCCCTGGGGCAGGGTTGGTGCAGCGTGTGGCACCACAGATCAAATCTGGTCCCTGCACTTACCTAAGCAGGCTCTTAGATCACTGAGCTATCTTGTCAGCCCTTGCAGTTTATATTGCTTAATGACATATTTTGTCTTCAGTGAGTTTTAAAAGTCACTTGACTGTTTTCTTGAAAGTGACATACTTCTTTTTACTCATATTTTATAAATTTGACCAACATTTAATCATATTGCATAATTAGAGTAACAAATTCCATCAACCTGTGGTTAAAACATTTGGGAAAAAGCTGATTCTCAGTGAGCAGTCAGCTTGCCCTACTGGGCAACCTGGAGCAGTCAGCAGACTGAAGCACAGTGCATTGCCCAGCAGGGATGAACAACCTCAGTTAGTGGAAATTGGAATCAAGCTAGTATATTTACCTAACAGGACTGTCACGAGGATTATGTGTGAAAGTCACCTGGAAGGGTGAAAATGCTTGCCTACTGGTGAAGGTAGCCTCAGAATACTTGCCTGGCACCCAGTAAAGACTCATTAATTGCTATTATCATTGTCATGATTATTAATGTTATTATTCAGCCCAAAGAAGGTCCTTGGGATAGGGTGGAGAGTGGTCTGTGAAAGAATGAGCCCAAGTGGTATGAAGCAAAATGGGAAGAAGAGTAGGGCAGGTGAAAATGGAGGGAAAGATCAAACCAGGAGATTATTAAAACTCAGTAGCAGATGCAGGGGCCAGAGCTTGGGCATGCAAGTAAAAGTGACTAGGGTTCAACACATTTATGTGAAGGGTGATACAGAGCAGTGCTTTCCAGGTGTTGGTTCCCAGACTAGTTGCTGCAGCACCTCCAGTGGATTAAAGCACCTGTAACCAGCTGCAGGGGCTGGGAGTTTGGTCCCTGGGGGTGCCATGCTGGCCCTGCCCCCCAGGGTGCAGGACTGGGCATGGTGGTGTGCACCTGTACTCCCAGCTCTTGGGAGGCTGTAAACAGGCAGATCGCTATGAGCCTGATCTAGTAATGAGACCCTGAACACCCTGTAGACCCTTCCCTAAAATACAAGAGCAAAAAACAAAAAGCAAACAAACAAAACAAAAAAACCCCAGAAATTTTGATCTCTTAGGTCTAAACATAGACCCAGGACCTTTATTATTAAAAACTGGACAGGAACTTGGCTATGGAGACAGTAGTAGGAAGCTTTGCCATGAAAACATAAAGCACATAAATCAAGAAACTCTATCAGTTCAAGGCTCTGTGTCCAGAACTGACTTGCTATTTGACTTCTCTGGGACTTCCTCAGACTTCTGCCATAACGTTGAGGGAGATACAGGTGTAGAGGGTTTCACTTCCTGGTGAGCCCGTGTGCGTGTGAGGCAGCCTGGACTGCAGGGCAAGTGGTTTGTGTTGAGTTGTCCCCCCAAAGTCTCATGCAGCCACTGGGGCAGCTTCTAGAGTTTGTGATTAATTCATGATCCAATGTGGGGATTATGAGTGTGAGTACTATGCCTGTCCTGGACTGGGTAATTTGCATACAATATAAGGCTGGGGGTGGGGGGACACTTGCTAGCTGCTCCTCCCTTTGCTCCTTGCTGTCTTCCACCTCTGTGAACTGCTGCCCTGTTCCATGTCCCACTCTGCCTTGGAGCCAACTGAGTATGGAATGAAACCTCTACAAACTGTGAGCTAAATAAACTTTTCCTTCCTTAATTCTGGGTGTTGGATATTTTGTCCCAGCAATGAGAGAAAATAACTAAGACAGTGAGGGACCTGATCCTTATAATCTCAAATCCTGCCAATTGTGAAGATTTTCAACGGTGGTTGTGTCTTGCAGACTCCACAGTTCTACATGGCCATATGGCTCTTCATGGATATTATTTCTGCAGTTACCATCACTGCCATATTTTGTTATCACTGGTAAGTGTATATCTGTAATGCTAAATGAAGCTTCTCCAAAATAAAACTAATAAATATGTTCTTATAGAAATTTGAGAAAAAAACACAGTTACATTCTATCACCCTATATGGAAAGACAAGAGTTAGAACAAGAACCTCTCTTCTTGTGCTGCCTGCAACCCCTCATACCCCTTCATCTTTCTCAACACAGGAGAACATTTTCAGGGCAGCAGTGTCACTGGAGCTGAACTGAGTCTCTTAGGATAGATTCACTGTAGAATAGCTAGGAGGTGGGCCTGCAAGTCGACCAAAACAAGGGCCTCCATCTTCCTACCTGTCGCAGAGTGACAGAGTGCTGTGCAGAAAGCGAGTTCACGACCAGGAAGGGTAGCTTTCAGCACTGGCCGTGCCCCTTAATTTAAGAGTGACTTTAGGAAAATCACTGTCCCTTCTGGGCCATATTCTTTTTATTTATCAAGAAACTGAACTTTGCTATCCTTGTAGGGCAAATGCTACAGAATTGCAAGTTTTAGTTAAGGTAGAAGAAGGAAGGAAAATCATGGAAGAGGAAAGTTAGAGGACCTATGGTTCTTTAGTTAGAGGAAGATTATCAGTTCTTGATTCATGACTTCTCCTTTAAAGGAGCAAGTACAGGTCCTCTGCTCAACTGAGATTCTGACTGGACAAAGTTTCTTGTTTAGTAAGTTTATTGGTACATTTTAAATGCACATAATGATTGTATCCATCATAAGGAAGTTGTACCCAATAATGTTGAAACTTTCTTTTACCCCAATTTCCTCTTCTCTCTTAAACCACTCTTTCCCACCCTATTAACAAAGCCTTGTTTCCCTTTTATCTCTTTTAAAATCATTTTCTCTCCTTTTCCTTTCCTTGATATGGTTTCATTTCTGGCCAGCCCTTATTATTTTTTTTTTTTAAGAGAGAGGCCTGTGAGTTCATGGATCCTCTGCTTCCTTCTAGGTGGAGAGAGCTCAAACCCAAGAAGCTGCTTGAAGCTTCCAGAATTTTCAGAGGTAAAGTCAGAGGCCTCACCCTTTTTCTTTCTTTTTTTTTTTTTCTTTTCCTGTATTCATTTCTTCCAAAAAGACAGGGTTTGCTTTTCATATCTTTGCTGAGAGCTGAGGGCATGTGGGATATCTGTGGTGTATGGTGAGGGAGAAGTCAGGAAGCACTGGAGAGTCAGTCCTCCCTGCGTCTGTGAGGCCCTCATGGATTCAGGCAAGCACCAAGGGAAAACACTTGATTAAAGACAGTCCTACCATTGCCACTGTGCATTAAGTAGTCAGGCCGGTGATGGTCATGTCTGCACTGAACATGTACAGACTTGTGTTTTTGTCATTAGACCTGTGTCACTTGACAGTGGGGATACATTCTGAAATCAGGCAAACATTATGGAGTGTATTTAACATAAACATATACCTGTCTGGTGTATACATACACCATAGAGCAAAGGGGTATGTGTGTGTGTGTGTGTGTGTGTGTGTGTGTGTGTGTGTGTGTGACCGACAGAGAAAGGGTTGAGAGAGAAAGAGAGAGAGAGAGAGAGAGAGAGAGAGAGAGAGAGAGAGAGAGAGAAAACCTATTGCTTCAGGGACCATGATAAACAAAACAACCTAATATTAAATCAAGCACAAGAGAATATGATACAATAGAGGCGTGAATATGAGGTGTATGAGGTATAGGAGTTTTCTGCTGATATAACACAGCAAGCTATTTTCAGTAAATTTTTCATATGTAGGTAGAGTACATTCTGAAACAATGATAAAAATACAGTACAGTAAATACATGAGCCAGGGACATTTATTATTATCACAATATATATATATATATTGTACATAATTATGCAACTAACAGTACAGTAGGTTCATCTATACAGAGCATCACCAGAAACATATACTGTGCTCTGATGTTATGATGGCTATGATATCGCTAGATATCAGGAACTTTCCAGCTTCATTACCTTATGGGGTCACCGCCATGTAGACAATCCATGACTGACTGAAATGTGATATAGGAGGTCCACAAGTGCATTTCCTAGACAACAAAGTTTAACAGCTATTTACATAATTTTTACATCATATTAGGTATTACGGGTACTCTAGAGATAAGGTATATAGCAGGAAGTATGCAGGCTTTCTATAAGAGACTTGCAGGGTCTGGAGAATGCGGTCGAGGTCTCCTGAGGATACCAGGGGATGACTATCTGAGCTACCGGAGATTCAGGAGGGTCCCTTACACCAGAGTTTAGACTTTGAAACAATGGTTCCTAGGGAGATTTTGAGCATGGGCGTTTATTTGTTCACATACCACATAATTATTAAGTACCTACCTTGTGCCAGGCACTCTGAGACAGGTTGAAGTAAACTGAAAACTGTAGAGATTGGTCCAAGAGGTAGGAGGGCTGGCCCACAAAGACCATTTTAAAAATACAGGCAAAGGTAGCAGTTGACACATTGGGCCAGGCACCAAGGGCCATGACAGAGGAGCGACCATGCCCGTAAGGGTTGAATGTGCTCAGGAGGCTCTAGTTGTGGGTGATACGTGCTGGGGAGTGGAGAGAAGGCTGCTGAGATACCAAATGCCATCCCGCATCTAGCCTCCGCATACAGGCCATCAGGAGATGACAGATGATTTCAAACAAGAGAATGTATATTAGATTGCTGTGTGAGGAGTTGGAAAAGTGTTTATTCAGTAGAATAACTCAGGAGCTGAGAAAGTAAGAGAGGCCCCCAAAAAGGGAAAGAAAATTGGAATTTATTTTTCAGAAGGTTGTGAGGATAGTCACACAGTAAGCTATTCCTCTTGGAAGCCAGTGCAGTGTCAAAAGGAAAACCCGGTAGGCAGAGGAGCCTGTGAAGCACAGGCTGTTGTTGCCTCCGATGGGCCCCAGAGCTTCACAAAAGTTACAAGATCATGAGTTAATTTCATTTCTAATGGGAGATAGTGACGATGCCAAGATTTTATGTACCAGCTAGCAGAGGGCTGGACTGATGACATACCACTTAAATTCAAGAATGGATCCACTGGACTGTGAAAAAGTAAGTTTAGAAATTTGAGTAAATTAAATGAAAGTTGGTGGTCTTTTATGTTCTGTAAAACCAAAGGTTTAAGCCAAGTTTACCAAAATTGTGAAGTGCCAGGGAAATCTCCAGGAGTTTTAAGATTTCTCTACCTAGGATGTGTTAAAAGTCTGAAGGCCATATTCCACCCACCTATAGAGTACTGTAATCCATCCAATCAGTTTAGTAACAAAAATGTTTGTTCTCACAGTTTGCGAAGCTAAAAGATCTGGATCGGCATTCTGGCAAATTTGATTCCTAGTGAGAACTTCCTTTCTAATGTGTAGACAACGCACTTCTGAATGTATCCTCATGGCATTTGCCCTCATGTGCTCAAAAAGAGAAGCAAGTTCTCCTTCTCTTCTTATAAGAACACCAGTCTTATCGGATTAGGGCCTTGTTATGTGATCTCTTTTATCCTCAAATATCAATTTGATAGCAGTATTTCCAAATATAGTCACATTGAGTGTGAAGATTTTAACATACGAATTTAGTGGTTAGGAAGAAAATTCAGGCTATAATAGTAACCCAGCCAAGAAACAATTCAGGCGTAGAAGTGCTGAGGAAGGCATGGATGGGAAAGAAGTTTTGAAGGGAAATTTTAAGAACTGCGTGGAAGAGAATGAAGCTAGCAGTCATGCCTTGGAAAAAGTAGTGAGTTGACTTGACTCCACCCTGCCATATTGACATGGTCATAAGAAAGAAGAGTTTTTAAGCATTACTAGTTGCCTGGTAACAGAAACTGTACCTGATTTAAGCAGAAAGAAAATGTACAGAAAAGCTATTGAGGAAAACTCCAAAAAATTCCTAGAAGGTGGAGAAACAAGTTTAAAATCAGAGAAGCACAGGAAGATCGGACAGTAGCCAGGACCTCAGTAAGAACCAGGGCCCAGCTCCCTCAGGGTTGAAGGGAATATTACCATATACATGAAATGCAGAGGGCTACATCTATCACCACGGCCACCTCCAGACGGGCATGGCCTGCTGTACCTAGTGATGCCTTGTCTGCCATCAGCACACAAGGCCTCTGTCTTCTGCTTTGGGTAGTGTCCTGTGAAAGTCTTTAGTTTTCTTATCTTTGTTCTCATGTAATCTCTGCTTTCCTCTGCCTGCTTTTGAAGATCGTTCCTTTTGTTACTGGGTTTTTGTAATTTGATGATGATTTATCTCAGGAGCTTTGCATATGTGTGTACCTGTGTATACCTTTACACATGTGCATATGCTTATGTCCTGTTTAGGGTTTACTGCAATTCTTACACCTGTGAAAGCATAATTTCATCAAACTGGACACATTTTTTCTCTTTCTTTCTTTCTTTCTTTCTTTCTTTCTTTCTTTCTTTCTTTCTTTCTTTCTTTCTTTCTTTCTTTCTTTCTTCTTTCTTTCTTTCTTCTTCTTCTTTCTTTCTTTCTTTCTTCTTTCTTTCTTTCTTCTTCTTTCTTTCTTTCTTTCTTTCTTTCTTTCTTCTTTCTTTCTTTCTCTTTCTCTTTTTCTTTTATGTGTTTGGTACAGGGCTTACTATGCAGCTGGGATTCAGACTCATAGCCATCCTCCTGTTTTCGGCCTCCCCAGTGCTCAGATTACAGGCTGTGCCACCACACCTGAACTTGGTGGCCAGCTTTAGGGCACCAGGGGGTGGGACCAGCACGGCATGTGATGCTGGGGATGAAAACAGGGTCTCTGCACCTGCCTAAGCAGGCACTTAGTCCTGAACTATCTCGTGGCCCTGACACATTTTCAATATGCAGAAAAAAAAAATTATCTGCCTTTTCCCCTCCTCACTGTTTCTGGAATTCCAATTACATAGAAATGAGAGAGTATATTACCAGCAGTCCTTAGGTTACTAAGACTGTTACCTTTTATTTTAGCCCATTTAATTTTAATTTTGTCTCATTTTGGAAAAATTCTATTGCTATGTATATTAGCTTTTATTGCTTTGTAAAAATTACTTTGAACATTAAAACAATACAAGTTATATAAAATAAAGCCATAATAATATGCTGAGCTGTAAATGGCTGTAGTCAACAACTTCTTCAGATAACCCACTATTATTGTGGACTGCTGCACTGTGTTTGTTTCGCTGAATTCAAACACCCATAACAATTGAATGACAATAGAATACCCATCTCTGACAAGACTAAACAAAAAAAAAAAAAAGAAAGAACCATTTTGTGTTTGTATAAACAGTACAGTTAGGATAAATATGCAGTACTTTCATGTAATTCTATGAGAAGAAAGATTTGCACTAATAGTGTTTGAACAGGATATCCTGTCTGCTTCTTGTACTATGGATAACCACTAGGAAGATAACAATGTAAAAAGTATTAATTATTGAAACTGTACTATAATTCAGCTTCAAAGAAAAAGGTCTGTCTACAGCTACATTCTCTTAATTCAATAGTGTTTGTAGATAGAATATCATGTATGCACCTTGTACAACAAAAATCCACTACGAAAACAATATGCAATGCATTAATTATTGAATCTATTCTACTAATTTGATTTGAAACTGTATCATTGCTATTTGTTATTCAATAAAATTATGGAAAATAAAATAAGCTATACATGTTAGCAGAAAAAAACAACAACACAAGTTTATTGTCTCACAGTCATAGGTTAGATGGGTCCTCTACTTGGAGATTTTTTACCAAACTGCAATCAGCGTAGTATTGGAGGAGCTCCAAGCTCATTGGAGGGCTTTCAAGCTCACTGTTGCCAGAATTTAGCTTCTGAAAACTGTAAGACTACAATCATCCATATTTTCCTGACAGCTGTTTGGCAGAGTGTCACTAAGGAGCAGTTCTCACAGCATGTGGTCCATGGCAGCGTAATACCTCAGAACCAATCCAACAAGATTGTCCCCCTAGTCTGCTGTGATGGAGTGTACACAATGTAATCCTGGAGACAGCTATTCCATTGCCGTTGCCGTATAATGTAACCTGACCCATCGCATTCACAGCTTTTACCCCAGCCAAGGAAAGGGGGAATTGCCATGTAAGGGTATGAACTGGAGGTGGGGCACTTGGAGGTTGCCATAGATTCTGACTTCTACACTGTATTTTCAACTTCATTGATGTTTTTTTCCAGGAAATCTCACCTGGTATTAATTTTTAACTGGTGAAATTTTAATTTCAGATATGACATTTTTCATTTTTAGAAGTTCCATTTGGTTCTTTTTCTACCTCTCATTTCCTTCCTTGTGTTCATGTTTCCTTTAAATATATGAGTATAATTACAGTAGCCACTTTAATAGCCTTCTTTCATAGTGCTATCACCTTTATTTCTTTTTGTATAATTCTTTATTTATTTTTATTGAAAAACAAATATCAGTGAAATAATTTCAAAGTTGATTAATAGGACAGTTTCAATAATTAATACATTGTACATTGTTATCTTCTTAGTGGTTTTCCATAGTACAAAAAGCAGATAGGATATCCTGTCCAAACAGTATTAGTACAAATCTTTATTCTCATTGAGTTAAGCGAAAGTAGCTATATATCTATCCTAACTATTCTGTATATACAAATACAAAATGATCCTTCCTTTGTAGCCCCTTTTTTTGTTTAGTTCTGTCAGAGATGGGCATTCCATTAGCATCTAAATACTATAGGTGCGTGAATTCAACAAAAAAATCCAACACAGTCCAGCAGTCCACAATAGTACTGGGTTACCTGCAGAAGTTGTTGACTCAGTATATTAATATGGCTTTACTTTATATACCTCATTTTTATACTTTTCTGCTGGATAGTTGAGATCAAGATAAAGCAAGATCTGTATAACAAGAAATGTGACTTTTGTATCTGATAAGGTCAGTCAAGTACCATCAGGGTTTATCCTATAACCTTGTACCTCACTTTGTAGATCCTTTGCCAGTGTCAGCCATGTGGATGAGTCACGGCCATTGCTTGACTAATTTGCTCTCTGTGAAAGTCTCAGAGAATGTTTCTCTCCATGTGATATCACCTCTATTTCTAAGTCTATTTCTATTACCTGACGTGGATCATATTATTCTATAAGACATATAGAAAACAAATAGCCAAATGACAGAGTTCCTTCCTTATTAGTCATTATTCTAAATGTAATAGATAAAACTCCTAAAGATAGAAAATGGCCAAGTGAATTTAAAGGTATGATCTAACTTCTGTATATTCCCACTCTAAGAGTCTTGCTTTAGAAACCCAGACACAAACAGATTGAAAATTGTTAGATTAAAAAGGTATTTCATTAAATGGTAGGCCAAAGCGAGTAAGGGTAGTTATAAGACTAAACAAACTACTCAGAAAAGTCCTGTCAGAAGAAGACATACGGTTACTGAAAGCCATAAAAATTTAGTGCAAAAGAAGTCTCAGATAGTTGGAGTAATATGACATGTTCATAAATTATAAAACCTAATATCATAAAGATATTAGTTGTTAGTAAGTTGACCTTTATACATATTAAGTTAAAGTGCAATAAAAGTCACCTTTCCTCCTGTGAAGTTCACCAAAAAATGAAGTTATATGTGCTGCTGTTTCTTCCAGACTGAACTATTCTGTGCAAAAAAACTAGGGTTTTGGGCTTCTTTGGATTCTCATTTTTTCTGGATTTTTTGTCCCTCTGTTCCTCACCCTACTGTAAACTCTTTGATAATTTTAAGATGTTTTCTTATTTTTGTTGTCATCCAGTTTTTAATTCTATGATAGGGGCTTGATTCTAATTCCCTAGCTCCATTACTAGACGCATCTATTGTCTATGTTTTTCTATCAGTCAGATGATAATTATTTATTCAGCTCTTAATATGTGACAGACACGCCTGAGTGGTACATACACAGAGGCAAGTAAGACAAAGTCTGTCTTTATGAGGTTGCAATCTAATTAGGATGTGTTCATTTTTATCAGTTCACTTAACTGATTTATAACCAATGGCTGGGAAACACATGACCTTTAAGCAAATGTCAGTTTTTGGCGTCTGAGGATTCAATGGTGAGCTAGAGCCTTACACTGGGACTCTTAATGAAGTCTGAGGGAGGTGGGGAGAGCATACCAGAAAGAACCTGAGAAAGTAAGTGAGGTGCTAACATTTGAGAGATGGCTTGGCTTTCACACATGACTGGCCGGATTAGAGAGGGACTGTCTGTGAAATCGGTATTTGTCTTTTCTGTCCCACAGAGTCTCAAAGTTTAAGTGCTTCAGTGGAACAAAATGAGAATCAAGGAGCTTCACACCCTGCTACCCGAGTTGGAGAAACACCCTGGACTCCAGGTTTAGCTGGTAGCAAAAAGAAATTCTCAGACACTTCCCATTTTGCAGAACCCCTCAAGAAGAAACCAGGGTCCATCAAGATCGCTCAGAGCACTGTTGTGCCCAAGGACGTTAAAGTCAGCCAAGTACCCAACTGGGAGGCTGCTGGGAAAGGTGCTCCTCAAACCACACTACCCTCCATGGAGGCAAAGATATGAACAATGCCCTTCATAGAGATCCCCCCCATCCTGAAAGACACCAACAGACACCCATAGTAGTACCTGCCAAAGAATCCAGTGCAACAGCATATTCTGCTACATCCGACATCCCTTGACAGGATGCCATTCAAGTAGTAGCCACACCCCCTCCTTCTCTCTGTGCCTAAGAACAGTGATATACAGAGGGCCAAGAAGGCACATAAGAGCAACACTGAGGCTGCTGGGAGCACCGCTGTGGCTCAGCCTCTCTATAAAGAATGCAAGGAAAAAGTGTATGCTCTTGGAACAGGAGCTGGCTGTACTCTGGGTTAACACGTTCACAGTATTTTCTGCTATGGGAGTAACTGTGGTGATCATCAGCATCTAATAAAGGCAACCTTTCAGAAAGCCAGAAGATAAATGTCTATTCTTTGGCCTGTTCTGTTTTATAACTCAGGCTGATGCAAAGTGGGGAGTGGGCGTGGTATTGATGCCATCCTAAGCCAGGGCATGAGAGGCGGCGTGGGTGCAAGCCAGGCCAAGGTTCCATCTAACCCACATATCATCTCTCAGCAATAGTGCTTGCTAGTGCTTAGTGGTTCACTGATTGCCCAGTGGTCTTCATTCTACACCCACCCAGTTGGCCTTGGCCTTGGAGGAAACCCAGAGCCACATCATGCTCCTGAATCTCTAGCAAACTGAAGGAGCTCAGAGAGGGCAGGTCCAGGGCTTCTCATGTGAGCAAGGCAGTAAAATGAGATAAAAATGGAATATTAAGGAATAGCATATTAATGAAACCCATGTACATACTCTGACGTCCATCCTTCTGGTTGACACTAAGAACTAGACATTGCCATTTCCCTCAGATAAGATTCAAATATTGTATATAAAATAAAGCCATAATAATAAGCTGAGCTGTAAATGGCTCTAGTCAACAACTTCTTTGGATAACCCACTACTATTGTGAACTGCTGGACTGCGTTGGACTGCTTCGCTGAATTCAAGCACCTATAATAATTGAATGACAATAGAACACCCATCTTTGACTAAACAAAAAAAGGGGATACAAAGGAAGAACCATTCTGTGTTTGTATAAACAGTACGGTTAGGATAAATGTGCGGTACTTTTGGGTAATTCTATGGGAAGAAAGATTGGTACTAATAGTGTTTGGACAGGATATCCTGTCTGCTTCTTGTATTATGGATAGCCACTAGGAAGATAACAATGTAAAAAGTATTAATTATTGAAACTGTACTATAATCCAGCTTTTTAAAAAAAGGTATACACCACATTTTCTTAATTCATTGATCAGAGGCATCTGCTCTAATAGTATTTGTACATACAGTATCATATATGCACCTTGTACAACAAAAAGCCACTATGAAAACAATGTGCAATGTATTAATTATTGAATCTGTCCTACTAATTTGATTTGAAACTGTCTCATTGCTACTTTTTCTTCAATAAAATAAAAAAATAAAAATGAAATTCAAATATTAATATTTATAAGCACAGGGCTGGCAAGATAGCTCAGCGGTCTAGAACGCCTCTCAGGGACCGCGGTTCGAGCCCCAGCACCACATGCCATGCCAGCCCCTCCCCGCAGGGCCGGCTGAGCTCACCCCCCACCCCCGCGAAAAAAGAATCCGTGATGTGTAGCGAGACACTGTAATAAATAAAGGAATTTAAAAAAATATATTTATAAGCACAGATATTTAAATCTTTAAAGCAACAGGCAGAACATGATTGTCAGATAAACTCAATCAGATAGATATTGTTCTTGGGATCCAGAGAGAAAGTGATATGACCTTAGAATTAGGAGAAATCTTGGAAGGGTTTGAACTAATCGGTATAAGATTTGAAAAAGGAGATAAACACAAAGTACATATAAAATAGGCTAAACAACATAAAACTTTAATATCAGTCTCAAATTCTTTTTATTTGTTCTTTTTAAAAAGCATGATAAACTGTCTACACAATGGTTTCTATTTTAATAATTCTTAAGTATATTTGAAGGGCACAAAGTATATTCACACTATTGTGCAATCAACACTACAATCTAAACCCAGAACTTTTTCAACTCCTAAAACAAATTTTGAATGGATTAAAGGCTAGAAACACAGAATGGTTAGAAGAAAATGTACAGGCAAAGTTTTTGACACTGGCCAGGGAAATGATTTTTAGGACATGACATGCAACAGATGCAAAAATAAGTGGAGCTACACCAGAATCTAAAGCTTTCAAACAGCAAATGATATGAAGAGATAACCTATAGGATGAGAGAAAACATTGGCACATCATACTTCTGAGATAAGCATCCCTAAGTAAGAAACTCAGCCAACTTCATAGCAAGAAAACTGCCTTATTAAAAAGTGAGCCAGACTTTTGCCACAGCAACCATTGAAGAATAGTAGCCATGGCCCTCTGCTGTCCCATGGCCATGGACCTCAACAGGGGCTAACAAGGTAACTAAGAATGTCAGTAAACTGAGGCACAGCCACCATTGTGGACACCTCACTAAACACACCAAGTTTGTGCAGGACATGATCCAGGAGGTATGTGGTATCAACCCCTACCAGTGGCACACCATAGAGCTGCTCAATGTCTCCAAGGACAAATACACCCTCAAGCTCATCAAGCAAAAGATAGGAACACACATCTGTGCCAAGAAGAACTGTGAGGAACTCAGCAATGTGCTGGCTGCCATGAGACCACCTGCTAAGGACTGAGCCCCTCTGGAATAAAGCTTTGCAGAAAATAAAGGGGGGCCAAGTATCTGAAGGCATGCAATAGCTAAGAGGTATAGGAAGATGACATGTAATAGCCAACAGGTATAGGAAAAAGACATATTGTAGCCAAGAGGTATATGAAAATGTGCTCAATGTCACTAATAACTTGGGAGGTCTAAATTAAAACCATGTTGACATATCAGCTTGCACCTCTCTGACTGACTGTTAGAAAAAAGAAGAAATTTAACTAGTGTTGGCAGTGATGTGAAAAGAACCCTATACATCGTTGGTGGATCAATAAATTAATATAGCCATTGTGGAAGACTATGGAAATTCGTTAGAAAAGAGAAAATACAACTGCCATAGGATGGAGGAATCCCATACTGGATATATGCCAAAGAAAATGAAATCAGTATGTTGGGTAGGTACTGGGTGCCCCGATTTGTTACAGCGTTTTTTGTAACAGTCACGATATGGAAGTAACCTAAATGTCCATCAGTAAGATGAATAGATTAAAAGTGGGATATTATTGAGCTTAAGCTATATCCTGACATTTACGACAATGTGGGTAAACTTGGGGGTTGTTGTATTAGGTGCAAAGAGCTAAATATAGGAAAACACTGCATGATCTCACATGTGAAACCTAAAACATTCAAACTCAGAGGCAGAGCAGAATGGTGATTATTAAGGCTTTGGGAGAAGGAAAACTGGGGAGATGTTGGCTTGAGGAGATGAAGTTTCAGTTATGCAGGTGGTAAGTTCTGAAGATCCAAGGTACATACAACAGTGTGACAATAGTTAATAACAATAGTATATAGATAGTATATTAACATTTGAAGGGCTGGCCAAATAGCTTAGCGGGTTAAAGCACCTGCTTAGGCAGATGCAGGGGCTGGGAGTTCAATCCCTTGGCTTGCTGTGATGGCCCCACCCTGGGGGGCACACTGAGAAAGGGACTGAGACTGGGAGTGGTGGCACACACCTGTAATTCCCGCACTTGGGAGGCTGTAAACAGGAGGATCATTATGAGGCTGATCTATGCAGTGAGACCCTGCACACTGTCCTAAATATAAAAATAAATAGCATTTGATAAGAGGATAGATCTTAAGGGTTCTCACCACAAAAAAAAGCATTTTGGATGTGAGGGCTATGTTAATTAGCTTGGTTCTAGTGATCATTTCAGAAAGTGAAGGTATATAAAAAAGTGGACACCCCTGATGCAACATACAATAGGAAGTTTTATATGTCATTACCTCCCCTCAGCCCCCACTGCCCACCATTCTGCTTTCCAGGAATTTAGCTGGGCGCTTCATACAGTATGCAGTATTTATCCATTTGTGATGACTTGATTCACTAAGTATAATGTCAAGTTCCGTTAAGCGCTACAGGATATGTTATAATTTCCTTCCTCCTTCAGGCTGAATAATAGTTCATTGCTTTATACAACACATTTATCATTTACCCACAAATGTTCACTTGGGTTGTTTCTGTCTTTTGGCACATTATCATTATTAATGCTTTTTAAATAATTTTATTTTTATTTGGTGGAACCAGGAATTGAACTCAGGCCCTTGTGCTTGCCAAGGAAGCGCTTATTCCACTGAGCCATATCCCCAGCCCCATTAATGCTTTTATAAACATGGATTTACAGAAATCTTTCAACATCCTATTCTTACTTATTTTGGGTAGATACCCAGAAATGAAGCTGCAATACCACACAGTAATTTTATTTCTAATTTTTTGAGGACTCTCACATATAGTTTTCTACATTTTCACCACCAGGCAAAAGGATTCCAATTTCTCCACATCTTGACTGACATTTATTATCTTTGTAACAGTCAACCTGGTGAGTGTGAAGTAATGTTTCATTATGGTTTGGGCTTTCGGTTCTCTGATGATTAGTGGTAGGCACTTCATGTGCTTTGTGATTATTTGTATAATTTCAGGGAAATGCCCAAGTCTCTCAATTTTTTTTTTTTTAAGACAGGGTCTCGCTATGCAGTTCAGGCTGGCCTTGAGCTCACTTTGTAGCTCGGGCTGGTCTTGAACTCACAACAATCCTCCTGCCTCAGCCTCCTGAGTGCTGGGATTGCAGGCATGTGTCACCATGCCCGGCCCTCTCGATTATTTTTAAATCTATTTTGTTTTTGTTCATTCTAGGAGTCCTTTATGTATAGTATTCTGGATTTTAGTCTTATGTCAAATAGTTTCTCCCACTCTGTGGGTTGCATGTTTAGTTTGTTGGTAATCTCTTGAAATACAAAAGTTTTAACCCAGTAAGAGTTTGTGTTTATATATGCTGTGAGGGTCAACAGTCATTTTTTAAAGGCAGACATCCAGTTTTCCAAGTAGCATTAGTTGAGAAAACTCCTGTCTCCTCTGAATGTTCTGTGCACCCTGTCCAAATTCAGTTGACTGTCTACATATGCAGCTTTATTTCTGAGAGTCTAATCTGTTCCATTGATCTATATTTCTTTGTTCCTTTTCAAGATCATTTTAGCCTCTGAGATTCTATATAAATTTAAGACTGATAAAAGGTCACTAATATACTGATAGTGACTGCAGTAAACCTGTATATATAGGGGTGTTTTGGTTGTTTGGGGCCAGGGACTAAACTCATGACCTTGCACTTGTCAGGCAAGTGCTTATGCTGCTGAGCTATATGCCTGGCCTTATATCTATAGGTTTTGGATAGTACTGACATCTTAACATAAGTCTTCTAATTTATGAGCATGGCATGCTTTTAAATTTGTATGTTGCCTTTAATATATCTCAAAAGTATTTTGTAGTATTTATTTATTTACTTATTTATTTATTCAGTACAGGGTCTACAGGGTCTCGCTACATAGACTGGACTCATAGTGATTCTCCTGTTTTCAGCCTCCCAAGTGCTGGGATCACAAGCGCATGTCACCACGCCCAGTCTCAACGCCCCCCAGGAGCAGTGTTGGCACGGCACACCAGGTTCAAACCCTGGCCATTGTGCTCTGTCTAAGCAGGAAGTTTAATCCACTGAGCTATCTGGCCAGCCCCGTATTTTGTAGTTTTAGTGTTCAAGTTTTTCTCCTGTCTGATTAAAGCTATAGTTTGAGTCTAGTATGTTCCCTGAAGGACCCACGTATTGCAGGCCTGGACCCTCACCACGTTACCTTGGTAGGTGCAGAACCTTGGGGGTGAGGAAAGAAGGTAGTCATTCGGAACCTGCCCTTCAGGGAGACCTGGTATCCGGACCACAGCCCCTCCCCTTTGCTCTGCTGCAGCGTGAGGCCTCCTTTGCCATGTCCTCCTGCCTTAATGGGCTGAGCCTCCACAGGCCCAAAGCAAGCGGTCCAGTTAGCCACGACATTCCTGAAATGGTGATCCGAACCCAAACAAGGGTTAACACAGCTACATTTAGGACTATTTTATTATTTTGGTGCCCCTGTAAATTAAATTTTTAAAATATATTTTTTGGATTGTTCACTATAAATTCTGATTGTTTCATATCTGTTCTGTTTTCTTGACCCTGAATATTCCTGTCCCCTCTGCCCACTGTTCTCTCGTACAGACTAGCTTTTGTCTTTTCCTTCAGCTCTACTAGCTTCCAGTCACTTTTTTCTGCGTTGTTCTATCTATTCACTGGCGGTTTTTTTGTTTTGTTTTGGCTTTTCAAAAGCGGCAAAGACAGCACCTGAGCATGGGAGTGCGCCACATAGCTAGAATCCCAGCCCTCTTCCCTGAGCTGATAAAATATTTCATGGCACCCTTTCACATATGTAATTGTTTTTAAAAATGTTTAACTACCATACATCAGAATGTGTTACAATTTTTCTTTGCCTTATGGCATAATTTTTGATATGCATTTTTTCTCCAAGTTTTTTATTTCTACATACTATTGATTTTCACAATGTCCTTGTAAACATACTTTGGTTCAGTTTTTCTCCTTCATGTTAGAACTCCACGGACCATTAGCAGGCAACTTTGTAATGTGATGGAGAAGACACTGTCTAGCACTTTTCACTTTTCTTAGCAAAAGGTTCTTTCTGCTTTCTTAGCAAAGGGTTCCTTCTGATGTCCCTCAAATTAAACACAGCTTCTTCGGCATAGAGGCAGAACTTAGAGGGGGGCTTCACTTCCTCTTTCTGTCCTACCTTGTTCAGTAGCATCCTTAGTGCCTGGTGCTTCTTTATGTCTTTAGAAACTGGCTGTTGCCTCCATAGAATGTCATGCCTCCTTTGCCATAAGAGGCAGTGTCTTCTAAGATGTCCCTCCACACCCCTGGGCTTTGATGTCACTTTTTTTTCAGTGACAGTTCTCTCACTGCCAAGACTCAGACCTGGGCTCATTGGTTTCTGTTCAATATGGAATCTCTCCTTCTTTACTGGCATTATCCAGATGCTGCCCTGGAAAAACATGTGTTGGGTGTTGTAGCACTTGTAATCTTCATACTCTGGAGTACTGAGGAAGGAGAAGATCAAGCTTGATCTGGGCAACTTAGTGACTTAGCAAGACTGTGCAAAAATTATTTTTTGCAAAAGAGCTGTGGACATGGTTCAGTGCAGAGGTGCTAGGTCCCATTCCCAGTAAGAGAGAGAGAGAGAAAGAAAGTGAGAGAGAGGAGGAAGAAGATGGAAAAGAGGAAGAAAAAAAAGAAGAGGAAGAGGAAGAAGGAGGAGAAGAGGAAGAGGAAGAAGGAGGAGAAGAGGAAGAGGAGGGAGAAGAAAGGAGAGGAGGAAGAGGAGGAAGAAGGAGAAGAAGGAGGAGGAGGAGGAAGAGAAGAAGAAGAAGATGGAAGAAGAAGAGGAAGAAGATAAAGAAGAAGAAGAAGAAGAAAGTCCTATGTAATGTTCTGCTCAAGTCACGTCCATCTCACTTTTCCTTGGCCATCTAAGATATCCTCTATGCTTTCTATGTACTGCTGCTACCTGGAACAACTGGCTTTGGGTGTCCAAAAGGGTTTGCTCCCTCAGCTCACGCAAGTCTGACTGAGATAACATACAAGAAAGAGCTGCTCTGTCCACCCGGTTTAAAATTGCAAACTCAATCTTATCATTTCCTGGTAATTTTTTCCATAGCATTTAACACCTTCTACTGCTGTAGGAAAAGTTGAATCGATAGCAACCAGGCACTCAGGAGAAGAAGGGAAATTTTATCGACACTGGAGGACCCCAAAGGAGTTATCTCCAAAGTCTGAGGTGAGGGTTACAGAGTTTGTCTTAAATCTAGGCATGAGACAAGCTTTTAGCTGCAGGCCACGCCATAATGGGTCTTCTGAGGTGAGTACAGCTGTATGCAGCAAAGTTGGTTTTGTTCGTATGATTTTGCTGAGTTCAGAGAACACTGACTGCAACTTTATTGAGCAAAATGGCTGTGGTTAGGTCAGAATTCTGCTTCACTGCCATCCTACTAAGCTTCCTCTAGAAAGAACATATGTTCCACAATGGGAGAGGTTTTTGTTTTTGTTCACTGATGTATTGTTGACATCTAAAACAATTCCTAGCATATGGTTGAGCTTAAACGAATAGTTTAAAAGAAAAATTAAAAAAACATTTTATTGAGGAATAATTAATATAAACTAGTGTTTTGCTTGCTTTGTAGTACTAGGAATTGAAGCTGGGGCCTTGTGCCTGCTAGGCACCCACTCGACCATGGGCCACTTGTCCCTGGCCCATTTAAAAATTTGGAACAGTGTCCTGCTAAGTTGCCAAGGCTGGCCTTGAACTTTTTGTCCTTCTTCCCTCAGCCTCCCAAGTACCTGAGGTTATGGATGTGTACTACCAGGCCCCAAACAACTCTAGCTTTTAACATCTACATGTTTTCACTTATATTAAAGAGATTTTAAATTTAAAAAGACAAAGAAGGTCGCTATGTACTGATAGAAGGATTAATTCAACAAGATGAAATAACAACTGTAAGTATATACATGTGCTGAGAAAATCTTAACAGTCCAATAACAAGTATTGAGCTTGAATCATTAATAAAAAGTCTCCCAAAATAAGAAGTCCCAGGGCTGGATAACTTTACTACTGAATTTACCAAACTTTTGGGCAGGGGAGATAGCTCAGTAGAATAAGCACTTGCCTGGCAAGCACAGGGTCCTGAGTTCAATCCCCAGTACCACACACACACACACACAAAAAAAACCTTTTGAAGAAGAACTAATACCAGTTCTTCACAAACTATTCCAAATTATTGAAAGAGTAACCCCTCCAAACTTATTACCAGAAACCAGCATTCCCTTGATACTAAAACCAGACAAGGATGCAACAAAAAAGAAAATGCTATAGTTCAATATTCTTGATGAAAACAAATTTAAAAATCCACAACAGGATCAGGCATGGTGGTACATGCCTGTAATCCCAGCAACTCTCAAGAAGCCAAGGCAAGCACACACACCTGAGCCTTGCCTGGACGACACAGTGACCTAGCGAGACCCTGTGTGAAAATAAAAATTAAAAAGTAGCTGGAGGTGTAGCTCAGTGTGAAGGCTTCAGTTCAATATCCACTAACCTCCACCCTGATACATACCATAAAAGTATCAAATTGAATCTAAAAAGATTCGACTAATCACAGGGAACTAATCATAGGGATAGAAGGATGGTTCAACCTATGCAAATCACTACATATCACATCAACAGAATGAAGCATTAAAAACCATATGATCATGCCAACAGACACAGAAAGTTATTCAATGAAATTCAACATTCTTGGGGCCAGGGAGATGGTTCAGTGGAATCAGTGCTTCCCTGGCAAGCGCAAGGGCCTGAGGTCAATGCCCAGTTCTGCTAAAAAAAAAAAAAAAAAAAATCAATATTCATTAAAAAAAAAACCTCAATGATGCACACTTAAGGTACACACATTAGGTACACACGTAAGGGTTATAGATGATAAACTCACAGCTTGCATCACAGTGAATGGGGCAAAGAGCAATCACTTCCTCTAAGATCAGGAATAAGGAGACAAGGATATCTACTTTCATCATTCTTATTCAAGTAGGATTGGAAGTCGGCCAATTACAAGACAAGGGAAAGAAAGAAAAGGAATCAAAATTGAAAGCAAATTAAAAATACACAAAACCACTGAGGAACAAATTAGTATCTTGGAACAAAACTTAAGAAAGAGAATTATCTCTACAATGAAAATTATAAAACACTGATTTTAAAAATTGAAGAGGGCACAAGCAAGGAAATGCAGATGTGCTGTGTTCATTGATTTTTTTTTTTTTTTTGATACAGGCTCTCACAATATGGCTCAGACTTGTAGTGATCCTCCTGTCTCAGTCTTCCTGTTCCTGGCTGACACAGCATGCAGTACCAGGGATCAAACTCAGGACCTTGCACTTGCCAGGCAGGTGTTTATGCTGCTGAGCTATCTCCCCAGTCCCTCATGCTCATTAATTGAAAGAGTATTATTAAAATGTCCATACTGGGGCAGGGGAGATGGCTCAGTAGAATAAGCACTTGCCTGGCAAGTGCAAAGGCCTGAGTTCAATCCCTGGTTCCACAAAAAAAAAAAAAAAAAAATTGTCCATACTGACCTACAGATTCAGTGTAATCCTTACTAAAATACCAATGACACTCTTTACAGAAAACAAAAATTTGTATGTAAGCACAAAATACCCCCAAATATCTAAAATCAATTTTGGGGAAAAAAAAACTGGAGGTATTATGATATCTGCCTTGAAAGCATACTTCAAAGAAAGAGCGTGGCATTGGTGTAACCATAGTCATGCAGACCAATAGAATACAATAAAGAAACTAGAAACAAACCCACATGTTTAGAGGCAACTGATCTTTTTTTTTATAAAGAAAGAAAGAACATATAAGTGGAGAAAGGGAAGTCTCTTCAATAAGTGATACTGTGGAAACTGGATATTCATAGGTTGAAAAAAGAAATTAAATAGCTTTCACCATGTACAAAAATGAACTAAAAATTGATCAAAGTGTAAAGTCCTAAGATAACTAGAAGAAAACACAGAGAAATGCTTCAGCACATTGATTTCAGAAAAAAAAAAAAAAAGCAAATCTGACTATAAAACAGACTGACAAGTGGGTTTATGTTGACTAAAAAGCCTTTGCATAGCAAAGGAAACAATGAAGCAAGGATACAACCTCCAGAATAGGAGGTAAATTTGAATGTTATTCATTTGAGAAGTTATTAATTTCTAGAACACATAAGGAACTGAACTCAGTAAATTACAGACAATCCAATTAAAAGTGGGTGAATAACCTGAATAGACATTTCTCCTAAGAGGATACACCCAAGAACGATAAGTATTTGGAAAAAATGTTCATCACAGATCATCAAGAAAAACAAAGGAAAATTGTAAGGAAATGTCATTTCACCCTAATTAAATGGCTGTTTTCAGAAAGACAAAAATAAGAGTGCTGGTGAGGATGTAAACCAAGTAAGGGAATTCTCATACAGGGTTGGCAGACATGTAAATTAGCACAGTCATACAGAAAACAGCACGGTGATCACTTTACACACTAGAAATAGAACTATATGAAGTTAGCACTTCATGTCTATTGCAGCACTCTACTCATAATAGGTAAGCTACAGTATCAGCCTGAGTGCCATCAACAGATGAATGGACAAAGAAAATAGAATATTATTCAGCCATAAAAAGAATGAAATTCTGTAATTTGCACCAACGTGGATGGAATGGAAAGACACTATGCTAAATGAAATAAGTACAGAAAGATAAATACTACATAGTCTTCCTTCTGTCTGAGGCTGGGGACATAGCTCAGTAGACTAAGCGCTTTCCTGGCAAGTGCAGGGTCCTGAGTTCAATCTTTGGTACTGCCAAAAAAAAAAAAAAAAAAAAAAAAAGCTATCATTTCCTTCTGTCTGTAAGTTAGGTTGATCTCAAAGGAATATAGAGTAGAATAGTGGCTCCCAGAGCCCGGAAGGGTCTGGAAGAGAGGGAAATGGAAAAAGAATGGTTAATTGATGCAGTTAGATAGAAGGAAATCTTCTAGCATGCTAAAGTGCAGTAGAATAACCATAGGCGATAACTATCAGGATTTTGAACTTTTTCAACTGGAAGAAACTACATCCATCTGAAGTGACAGACATTCCAGTTACTCTGACCTGCTCATTGCACTTTGCACTCAGGTACTGAAATGTCACACTGTGTGTGATTACTGGGTCAATTAACAGTAAAAGTACATATTTAAAAACATTAGTTTTCACATATTAGGGAACTTTCTAAGATATCTTCTTGGAGTTGGGTGGGACTCTGGTGTTGGGAGTTCATGGCCTTGCCCACACTTGACACCGAAGTATACCACAGCCCCAGTTTCCCAGATATCTTTATTATTGGTTTCCAATTTAATTTGACGTTGCCACAGAACACCCTCTGCATGACCCAAGTCCCTTTATGTTATCGTGACTAGTTTTATGCCCAGGATATGATCTTTCGATATATTTTCTTTCTTCAATACTGGATACTGAATTCAGGGCCTTCACAGTACCTACATCCCCAGTCCTTTAAACTAACTAACTAGTGTTCTTTACAATTTTGAGGCAGGGCTGAACTGAGTTGTGCAAGCTTGAACTTCTGATTTTCCTGCCTCAGTCTCATTCCACAGATACTTGAAAACAATGTATTCTGTTACTGGACAGAGTATTCTGTGAATGCCAGATCAAGAATGAAGTGATCTTTGCTACTTCTGGTAGTATTATCTGAAGTGTACTTGGTGTGTATCCATAGCAACTCTTCCTTTTATTGGTATTAATACAATATATGTTTTTGAGACCAGGGAGATGGCTCAGTAGAATAAGTGCTTCCCTGGCAAATGCAGGGGCCTGAGTTCAATATCTGGTTCTACCATTTTGTGTAGGTTTTTTTTTTCAGTGCCATGCATGCTTCATGAGTACTTTATCACTCAGCTATGTCCCAGCTTGTTTTTTTTACTTTGCAACAGGGTCTTGCTGAATTGCCCAGACAGGCCTTGAACTCACAATCCGCCCGCCTCAGCCTCCTGCATAAGTGGAAATACAAGCATGTGCCCGCTTGCTCTCCATCCTTCTATTTTTAATCTGTATCTTTATAGCTAACACAGCTTCTTATGGGCAGTATCTAGTTAGAGCTGGGCTTGGATTCTCACAGTTTTTGGCGGCCTGATTATTTACCATAGTTAACCCCTAAATGATTTTAGTAAGTTTTTCATTGTATTTTAACTACTTTTACCGTTTGTCTTAAGCAGGTTAGGTCTGAATTCCTTTGCTCTCCAGTAGTAGTTTTTTTCATCATAAATTAGTAACAAAGTATTGCTGGAGCACCTAGTGGCCACAGACATACTTTGGGCACCTGGATCACAGCAGTAACCGAGTCACAGGCCCTGCTCCTAGACTCACATTCTAGCGGAGGAAAGGGATCATCCTTCTATTTATTGAAGCACTCCGTGTGAAATGGATAGTCCTGAGTCAGTGCGAGTCCTGCCCTCTGAGCACCGCCTTGGTGAGCCCGAGCCTCACACAGCACAGAGCTGGGAAACCACCCATGTCTTGGCACAAAATCTGTTGTTGGAAGCCTAGAACGATGGGATGGGTCGGTGGAAGCAGTTTTAACACTTAAGAAATGACTACAAGTTCACGGTATCACAACAAAACTTGGGGAAGTTGGGGCTTGAGGAATCTAAGCTCGTCTTTTGTATGCCCCCCAGACATTTGGGAAATAGCACCTTAAGAGAAAAATGATCATAGGAAGCTCTTGATCCAAAGGACCTGCAGATACCCCAACTGCCTCCATCTCATAGCAGTCCTCAGAGAGGACCTAACCCATGGGGATCCCACCAAAGGGAACATTCCTCTACAAAGGTCAAGGAGAAAATCAGATCATCCCCTAAAGGCAGATGTCAGTGTCCAAGTGTTCCCTAGGAAGCATCAAGCCACAAGCACCCACCAAGGAGTTTATTATTCAATTAAATAATCAGTGTCCCCCAAAGGGAGTGTCAAAACACTAGCACCCAAGAAAAGAGGGCATTCTTTTGTCAGGGCATGCCAAAAAGAACAGCAAACCACCACTGTCCCTCAAGAGGGATGTGAAGTCACTATTGCTCTACAAAGGGACTTTATACCACTGGTGTCCCTCAAAGGAGTGCAAATCCATCCTAGGTCCCATCTGGGGTGTCACCAGACACACCCCTTCTAACACTGAGATCCCTCTGGTTGAATCCTCCTGAGGTCTTTGAACAGGATATGTTCCTCCCGTAGATCTTTGGAGAAAATTTAGCTATTCTTTGTATCCTCCTCCTCTGTGCCTAAGAGTAGAAATGCTGGGCAGTGGTCAAGGAAGGATGTGGAAGGACCAGTGAGGCTTTCCGCAGCACCATCCTGGCCTATAAAGAATGTCTACCAAGGTGCTTAGCCATTAATCCCAGCTGCTCGCTGGGGTTCACAGGCTTGTCGCATCCTAACACTTTCATGGCATTCCCTGCTTAGAAACGTGGCTGGTGAATATGAACATATAGGAAAGGCAACTCTGTGGAGGCCAGAGGTAAATGGAGCACTTCTGTCCCCCCAGTCACCTGATCAGGTGTTGGGTGTGTCAGTGACACCATCTTAAGATGGAAAAGGAGAAAGGAACCAAGATCTTATATTACATGCACATTTCCTAATACCGTGGTTGGCTGACTCCAGTGAGAGCTATGGTGGGCATGGTCTCTCTCAACAAACAGCTTTTGTCCTTGAGGGGAAACTAGAGCTGAACAAATATCTGAGTGCACAGTTAGCAAGGAGTTGAGTTCCCCTGTGTGATCTTGATGCATTTACACTCTCTTCATGGGCCCCACGTCTGCATAATGGCATGGGGCAGGCCACTGCAGGACCTTCCTTCTGGCCCAGGTTGTTGGAGCAGGATGTCTCACTGGCATCCCAGAAAGGGATGCTGTCTAGTTTAGGGGCCCTAGCCCTTCCTTCTCCTTTCCCAGAATGGGGGGATCAGGAATAGTGCTTCTTGGAATGTGGACAGCCACACAGGCCTGGGTAGCATAGACACCTGAGTATGTAAAGGCATGTGAGACCCAGCTCTACTGACACAGCAGGAGGCCTTCCAGCAGGCCACAGACACTGCCACTGCTCTAGATGGTCATCCTAGCCACTGTCTAGAAGAGGCTCCACCCAACCACTCTGCCCTATCTGAAGCCCACACCCCCAGACCTACTTGTTATGCCCAAACTTGGTTGTCTCCTTCTGTTCACAAGACAACATTCCACAGGCCTCCACTGGCCACAGGGTTTCACCAAGGAAGTGCTGTTCTTGGTGTTCTTGGACATGTCTTGATGAACCAGGATGTTTCTGGCAGAGTACAAGGGCTGCTCTGGCTCTGGTGACCCTAGCTAAGACCCAGAGGCTGATTCTCCCTCTAGATCCCCAGTTCATGACACTGAGCTCCCCACCTCTCAGACTGACACAGAGTTCTCCAAACACACCCTTTGGGCCACTATTAAGAACAACTTGGACTCAAGCACTCCAACCCTCATCCTTTGACCAGTGTGGCCAGGCTGGCAAGGAACAGGAAGGAGATCCCTGTCATGACCCCGCATTCCCTCCCTCAGCAAATATACTGCAGGGTCAAGGGATGGAGCATGTGCTTTATGTCCTGAGATGAACAGACAACTTGAGCAAGGGCCCGGCACTCAAACTCAATGTACAAAAGGGGGCTGCCCTCCTCACCCAGCTGACAGTGCTTGACCTGGGAGGAGTAACAAGTCCCCTGGATTTCAGAGGATCCTGTTCAATGCACAGTGGTTAGGTAGTTCCCAGTAGTAAGAGACAGGTTGTCCCCTGAATTCCTCTGTCCCCATGGTACATGGAAAGTCACAGCAGGGGTGGAGCTGGTCTGCATGTCCAGGTGCACAGGTGGTCATACTGGAAAGGCCACAACTACCCAGTGTGCGAACCAGCTCAGGTGCCAAAGATGGACAGAAGGAAGTTCCGACTTCAGTGGAAGACAGGCCAGAGAAGAAGGCTCAGTCAGTGGTAGACGGCTGGCGCAGCCTCCTTAACTGGATGCCAGAGGTCTTCCCAGGCTCCAGGGGCAGCTGATGGATCTTAGCCCATGCTGCCTGGAAGGCAGGCCCAGAGCTACAGCCTCCTCCTCCCGTCACTTGCCACTCCTAGAGCCCCGCTGTCTGCTCATGGCTGTGAGCATCTGGCTAATGTAGGAGGTCAGGAGGTCATCCATCTTGTACCCCTGGACATGGTGGGGTTAGGGGGGGAGAAAAGATTGCAACACACAGTGAGCCACGACCAGCCACTGTCTCCGGTACTCACACCTTGCTTTGTCTAGGACTGAGGTGGACCCTCCACAACCCACGTCTGTCTGCACAGCCAGCCGGCTGGCTTAGGTGCTAGGCTATTTGACATTAAGCTCCTAGTTTCAGCCCTTCACATCCAGGATGTCTCCCTTTAGGAGTGACTGTAAAGACTGCCTCAGAAGTCTGAACTCAGTTCAGGAGGTCTCTTTGCTCATGGTTCAGCTGCGGAATTCAGGAGCCAAAGGGCTACAGCCACAGGCTACTGAAAGAGCTGTTGAACGAGGAGTCTGGTCCCCTTCCCCAGACCTAAGCCAAGTCTCACACTGACCTGGCTTTGGTCCAGTCTAACCCTTGACCCTGATACCTGGGCCACACCATGTGTTCCAGCTTGTTTCATTGGCGGGAAGATAGGCAAGGCCTGGGACAGGTGACAGGGAAGAGCTCTCACCAGTGACGTCTCACAGAGCAGCTTGCTCCCGCGCACCAAGTTCCCAATGGTGATGTGGAAGTAGGTGTTGCCGCTGCTCCAGTTCGAGATCTTGGTGAAGGGGTGAGTGGTCAGGATGTCCTGGGAGAGCAAAGGGACACGAAGCTGCCTAGCAAGCCTTGCTCTGCCCAGCTCCAGCAGACAGGCAGGTCTTCACGAAGACCTCGGGCCCTCAGATGAAAATCAGCACAATGAGGAGAGGCTGGCTCTGCACAGAGCTGCTTGCTTTGGGCCAGCCACTCAGACAACCAAGAAAGGCAGGAGATGGCTGGGAACTTTGAGTGGAAATTGGAAACTTGAATGGCCTTAGAGAACTGACTCTGTGGGCCTGGAGATGGCCAGGGAGAGTTTGAGGCAGGAACGAAGAAGAAAACAAGACAGGGCCTCAAGGAACAGAGTGTACCTGGGCAGGTAGATAAACCCAAAAAAATGTCTGAAAAGAAATGATTAAGAGAAAAATAAAATAAAATAAAACCATGTAGCACATAAAGTCAGGGAGAATATGCTGGTCATTAGTGCTCGTCACCTTCTGGGGACAGGGCAGGATTGTGCTCTTTGGGCCTCTTGGCAGGACTGCTCTGGTCCTTAAACATGAAGCCACCCCATCATAGACTGCCATCTTGCTTGGCAAGGGCAGAGAATATTCTGGAAGGAGGAAGCAGCTTGCAGCAACCAGCGGTGCTAAAAAGCCAAACACTGGAGGAGCTCATGGGGTTTAGCACCAGGAGATTGGTCAGTGGCTCCAGGAGAGCAGTCCTGGAAGGGCAATGTACAGGCAGGGCAGTACTGGACGAGCTTTCAAGGTGCGGGAGGAACCTGGTGAGTACAGGCAGAGACCAGCAGGGCTGTGTCTTGGGCCCCAGAGAAGACCAGCCCACCCACTCCCTCTTTCCCTGCTCACCTTGGTTCTGGGATCGATGAGGCTGACCCCATACTTATTGATGGCAATTAGGAGGATCTCAGGAAAGTTTGGCTCCGTAGTTTGCTAGCAAAGAAAGATAGAAAAACCATCAGGTGGAGGCCAGAGAAGGAAAACATGAAGGGCTGCAGTGAAGCCCCAGGACTGTGGTCTGCATGGTGCCAGGGGTACCGGCTGCCGGGACTTCATGGTTTCCACCTCTGTCATGTCCTCGGTGCCACCCCATGCTCCTCTGCAGGTCCACCAATGGTCCTTGCCCTGTTCTCTCCCTTCTTTAGGGATGCCTGCTATGTTCTTTCTCTCATCTGTAAGATGCTCTTGCTGAGCCTTTCCCCTGCCTGCTATGTTCATGCCCTGATCCTTGCATAGCCACATGCACCTACTGCCTCTCATGCCAGCCTCCTCACACTCTGCCTCTGTTCAGGGCCTCAGCTCTGTCCATCTGGCAGCTCAATCAGCCATCCAGCCCCACTATGCCTGTTCAGATGATCTGCAGGAGGACACCCAGCCCCAGTACCAACTGGCCATCCTGTCCTTCACCACACTCTGTCATCTCACTCCTATATCCAAACACGCTTGACCCCTGTAGGCCCTCTAGGCCTTCTCCTACAATGCAGGCCCCCTTGCAGGAGCACTCCATGGGGTCTCCTTGGAGAGTTCGAGTATCACGTGCTCCAGGAACCCTACCCTGGCGCCCTCTTCAAACTTTATTACCTTAGTGAAGGCCTCCACTGTGCCCTCCATTGTTCTGGCTCCCCTGCATGTCTGCCTCTCCTGCAGGCTGACCCTCTGCTCCCTTTCTCACCAGGGCTGAGCCCTTAGCTGAGACACTGAGCTAGAGCAGGGCTAAAGGTACTTTCCCTAAAAGGACAGTTGTCCAAAGCTATCATGTTTGCCTCAGTCCCAGGTAAGTTTCTGTACCTTATCAACCCTCTGTTCCCCTCATTGAAGAGACCCGATAGCATACCTTGACCTCAAAGAAGGCGGAGCCGAATGTGGGCCACTTGAAGATGAGCTTCAGGAAGGCCAGCTTGGCCTCCTCCTTGGACTTTCCTGCATGCTTGTTGAAGTAGGCAACAATCGACTGCACAAGAAGGTGGGTCAGGATGGAGTACTCCCAGCCCTCCTCCTCCCACCATTCCTGCCCACTTCCTGTCTGCACTGCCAGGGCCAGACATAGGACAGGCAGTCCTGGAGGGCCATGGGGCTCCCACTGCATCCCAGCTAGTGGACTTCTTGCCCTCTCCTGGGAACAAAGGTCATGCTCGTAACCAAGGCAAATTCCTATCAGGGTCACCGAATCCTTTGCACAAAGGAGAATAAGGCAGATGAAAGCAGAGTGGCATACACAGGAGCTATGGCTGGTAGTCCCCAGGCTGGCGGCCAGCACGTGCCACCTGGTGTGCCCACAGACCCGTTCTGCTTGCCTCCCCCATGCTCACCCGCTTCCAGTCATCAGGTGAAATCTGTCGGATGAGGTCCTGGGGTACCAGCTCCCTTAGCAGTTTAGGGATGCTGGGGAAGTAGGATTTGTCCTCCTCAAATTTGACCCTGTAGATCAATGCCCCCAGCTGCAGGACCTCCTCTCGCGTGCACTTGTGATAGCCTCGGAGGTACTTAGGCAACTCCTGCCAGAGACGCACGAGGTCACAGGTGTGGAGGGACCCAGGGGCAGCGGGCTCCTCCCTAATTGCCCAAGGCTGGGGATTCCTGCCTTACCCTTGCCATCTCCTCCCTAGCCTCAGATGACCCTGCACCCTCAGGGCAATGGTGCAGGATAGAGCAGTGACAATGTGCTGCACAGTTGGCCACGTCAGAACATTGTACATCTCCTCTCTTAACAGTCCAGGAAGGTGGACAGCCACACTCCACAGATGAAGAAACTCAGTGCAGCAGCTGATGGACCTGGGGTGGCCCCAGGCCTCTGCTCTCTGGGTTCTGTCCTCCCTGGGCCCGTCAGTCTGTGTCCTCCTACATGTCCCCTTGGGAAGGCTGGCTTCATCAGCAGTGCCAGCCCTCCCCACCCCCGACCTAGACCCAGAAACAGCATCTGAGGAGGGGAGCCCACCACAGCAAAGTGCCACCATGGCACACAGGCTCCCTGAAGTTGTAGGACCATCTTAGACACTACTATAAATGTAGAGAGACCGAGGCCGGCCTGAGGACATGCTGCTGTCAGAGTCAGGCCTGTGTCACCTGCTATCCATCCACCTTTCCATCCGCTCATTCAGCCTCCTCCTCCCCACTTACGGGTCACAGCTGGGCTCTGCTCTCACACAGTAGAGCAGAACTGCAGCATGTGGAGACAGCAGGAGCAGAGAAGTTCTGAGAAGCTCACCTGGTAATAGTGGAAGATGGAATCGGCCATTGGGTCCTTGCCTGGCACTGTTGTGGTCCACAATTTCTTCATGAAGAACACCTGGTAGGTGAGCGAGGGCACGATTCCTATGGCACAGGGCAGCTGGTCACCCAGAAAGTCCTGGCACAGAGGGGATCCAGTGCTCTCCCTAACCAGGTCTTTGCTTGGGTCCCACAAAAGTGGGCCTGGCAGCAAGGCCCTGAGCCAGTACCTGCCCTCTCCGGGCCTCAGGGGACCCCAGCACCCAGCCTTATTACCATCCTTGATGGGCCGTGCTTTCTTTATCCAGTCTGTCAGGTGTCGAACGAAGTCAAAGAAGAAGTCATTCTCAGGGACGCTGATAACCTATGGAGGTGTTATTGTAGAGTATCCCGTTTGGTTCACCAATTCTGGCTTTTCTGACATTTCCAGCCAAGTGGTCTCTTCTCCAGAAAGAACCCCCCCCCCAATTTGAAGAGGTTTCCATACATCAGACTGTTCCAATTATCAGACTTTGACCTTTCCTGGGTGTAGGGCCTCACTGGGGTCACCTTTGGTCCTGACACAGGGACAGTAATGAAGTGGATGTACACAATCACCTGTGCACAACCAGAGGAGGCATCTAAGTCTGCTGCACAGGATCAGGGAGCTTTCCCTTGGTACGTGCCTTCACAGCTCCATAGGTAAGGCTTCCAGGGCAGAGGCGGTGGGCACTACCTTGTGGCAGATGCACCTGGTCTGAGTCTGTACCATGTGGTCCTGGATTAGCTACTTAGCTCTCCAGGCCTAGGTCTGTGGTCTATGCAGGGAGCAAGGCCACCCTGCTCTTCAAGGCTCATTTCCTAGGTTAACTGGCCCTAGCTTGGCAGCTGAGGAACCAGTGAAAGTGAATTTGCAGAGTAGAAGGGCTGATCAAAAAATATGCTATGTGTTTTAATTTTTTAAATTTGTTATAGTAAAAGCACCATTAATCACTCTAAAATACTCTTCCTTGCACGAAGCCTGCTTATCTCGCCGTTCTTGCACTTTCTGAAGCATTTCTGGCAGTCCTTTCTTATGGACTGTCCAAAACCACACAGGACGCTGCCGCTGTGCACCGCCAGCTGGATGCCGGCTCGCACGCACATCACACATCCACCTGACCGGGCACCAGGCGGCTCCTGGCCCCCCAAGTGAGAATGACCGCAAGAGCAAACACTCGGAACTGATTCAAGATGTCAGGGCAGCCACGAGAGTGGAAATGAACACCCAAGAAAGAGGACTTCCACAATGGCTTCCAACAGTGGCGGGAAAGAATGGAACAAGTTCACTGCAAAGGAGGCACTGTGTCTCTTACTTTCATAAAACTTTAAGCATTCGTCATATTTTTCAATCTGCATATGACAGGACCCTGGTATATTCAGAATGTGAAGTTCCTGGGCATGTGGCTCCCTAAGGGTGTGAGCCTGTGTGCAAGGCCTCAGGAAGGAGATTGAGGCATGGAGATCCCTTTAAGGGGAGCAGATAGGGTGTCAGGAGGTGGGCACAGAGGGATTTCTGGTGCCACTGCATCTGCCCTCCCAAAAGGCCCAGAAAAGCTCCCAACAGCTGGCAGGCAGCTGACAGGACCCACCTTGTCTGCAATTTTGACAAAGAGGCTGAAGCCCTCAGAAGACTTGAGAAGCAGCCGGGTGGCAATGTTCTGGCAGAAGTCCTTGGCCTTGGTGCTAGACTCCACCTCAAAGGCCTAGGGAATGGGGCTCACTTGGTTCCTGCAGGCCTGCACCCCTGCCTCTTTGCCTAGACCTCCCCGACACCCAGACCTCCCCCACACAGGCCTCTCCCCTTCAACACTCCCTCCATCCCAAGGGGCTTCTCCCCAGGTCCAGAGATAAGCACAGCATTTTTAAAAATGAAAGACCATCTCCTGCCTCAGTCCCCTCAGATCTCATCGTCCTTGATTTTCCAAGCAGAACTTAGACTTGGCCTTGACCTCCCAGCTCTGCACCTGGCCATACAAATGAGTGATGGCTAAGGCCAAGGCCCTCCAAAATGCAGGGATGAGGACAGAGGCCTGAGGAAGAGGAAAGGCAGGGGCTGGGGAGATGGCTCAGTGGAATAAGTGCTTCTGTGGCAAGCGCAAGGCCTTGAGTTCAATCCCCGGCTCCATCAAAAAAAGAGGAAAGGCAAGTTCCGCAAGGGGACAGGAGAAGCTGTGCAGACAGATGAAGGACCTGAGAGTCTAGTGACGCAGGAGGAGAGAGACAGTAGGACAATTCAACCTGTGCAAGACTGGACCAAGGTGGAAAGGACCCTGACCACATTGGGTAGGGGGACAAAGGGGTCAATGTTCTGCATGCAGGAGAGGGGGCGCAGGTGACCGAGGCCTTGTGCTCTTGACTGGAGCAAGGGGCAGGAAGGTGAGGCAACAATGGGGGTGGCAGGTGAGGTGTCAGGGCCACCCTGTGGGTCTGCCAAGGGCACCCCAACCCAGGAGCCCGTGCCCCTCACCTCATCGGTGTCATCTGGGAAGTAGACCTTGTGGAAAATCTGAGTGGTTTTGTGCTGGATAGCCTCCACCTCTACCAGGTGTGGAGGGTATTTTCGGGACCCATTTCTGAAAATGGGGCAGGGCAGGGCAGGGTGGGATGGGAGGAGATGGGTTCATGGAACCACGAGGACCAGGGAGAGAAAAAACCAGAGATGTACAAACCCGTCTGCTGGCCATGCTCACTTCTGCAGTGGGGCAGCACTTCACTCTGCAGAGCCTCATGGCCCTGATCTGGGAGAGGGGATTCAGCAGAGGGGGTGGAGAAAGCCTAGGGGCAGCCCAGTGTGCCCTGGGTGCACCTCCCGTAGGTGAGGGGCTCAGGGACAGGCCCCTGTGGCTGTGTGGTCACTGTCATCGCCAAAGGGCTTGACCCACACCTCAGGGTGGCCACTGTACCTCAGGGCTTTCTGGAGCCGCTGCAGGCAGTCAATGGCCAGCGGGCAGTGCTTGCGGGACTGCAGGAAGCGCTGCACATGAGGCAGCAGGATGTTGCTTGGCGGGAAGAGGCCGGTGCACAGCCAGAGCAGCTCCCAGCCCCGCTCCTCACTGTACCTGTGGGAGCAGCACTTCAGAATCAGGGCCCTGGCTCCTCACCTGACCTGAGCACAGCATGAACTGCACGTATGGACCCTGTGACAGGCAGGTCTGATTAGGGCTCTGAAGCATGTGGCCCTCTCCCAGGCCAGGTCACATGCTGTCCCCATAAGTCCATGTGGAGACAGACAGGTGTTCGCGCCAGCCTGGAAATTCAGTTCTCAGCACTCTGTCAGGAAGATCTTCCTTGGGATACTACCACGTGTGACTTACATCCCAGAGGAGCTCACAAGCTCACCCCCCCAGGAGTCCATAGGCACTGCCTGGGCTCTTTGGGCAAGGAGGGCATCTAGCAAGAGGTGGCTGTGGCCTGGCTTTGAAGAGGAAGCCAACTCAGATGTGCACAGGAAGGGGTAAAAGGTTCTGTCCAAGTGCACAGTGAGCATAAACACTTGATAGTGAACGGATCTGACGTGTGGATGCAGGGTGGATGTGTACTCAAGATGGAGATAAACAGAAGAATGAGCTTGCAGAGGAAGGGAAGGGATGGGATAGGGAAAGGGTGGAGCTGGGATTCCTGCCTCAAGTTGCCCCAGGAAGGAGGAGAAGGTGACACCTTCTAGGCCCATGAGGATTTCCAACAAGAGCTTCCCACAGGTAGTCAACGCAGCCTGAGCCAAGCCTGCCTGGCCTTCCCGAGGCCCCAGAGCTAGAGGGTTGCACAGGAGAAGCTCCAGGAGGGGCCAGGAGTGGTGGTGGGAGGGGCCGGGCTGTGCCCTCGGGGTGGAGCCTGCCATGGCTGCTCACAGGTGGTCCCCAGTCTCCAGCCAAGAGGTCAGTGCAGCTCCCACTGCCCCAGAGGCTGCAACCCTGCACCTCATACCTGATGTGGTTGTCTGTCAGCTGCTTCAGGATCTGCACATAGGCCTCATCCTTCAGGGGCTCAGCCTTCAGGGCCCCCTCAAAGATCTGGTCGGTGAGCTCACTGACGGAGCGGGCCCTCTTGGAGGGGTAGTCGCCCATGTACTTGAGCACGGGTGAGAGGTGTCAAGGAGCCTCAGGCCACTCGGTCACAGACACACACACACACACACACCCTGCCACCTCCTCACAGGCCCAAGCCCAGGTTTTCACAGGGCAGGGCAGACCCTCCCGGCCTGGGAACACAATCTCAGCCTTTCCACCTCTGCCACAAAGGTGCTGAATCACTTTGTTCCTTGAGGCAGCCCTACTGCGGTGCCTGCAGGCCTTTGTGCTGTGCCTCTCCCCTGTGTTACACCCCACTTGTCTCCCTCTGCCTGGCTAAGTTCTAGCCAGCTTCCAGGTCTCAGCCCAGAGGCTGCTTCTACCAGGAAGTCCTCCTGGCCGACTCAGGCTGGGCCAGCTCTTAACGCTGTCCAGCACCCTCACAGGACAGTTTCTGGTCAGCACGTTGGCCCCAAGGCCAGGGGCAGCTCTGGTTGCAGTTCTAGCTCTACAACTGGCCCAGCACAGGGGACGTGGGGATGCAGGTTCTTATTTGCTAACCCTATGGCAGGGTCACAGGAAGCAGTGGAGTAGGGAGCCCCCTGCACACATGGTCTCCTGAGGAGACCTTGGGGTCCCCTGCTGTCCCCCCCCCGTTGCCCCTCATGCCCACTGCTGTGTGGATATCAATGAAGGCCATGCAGGCCTCCTGTGACAGCTCCTCACTGCCCAGAATCTTCTTGAGCAGCGCTTGCTTGAGTGGCTCCCGCGTGTGGCCCCACAGCCGGTCCTTGCCTCGGGCCTTGGACACCATGACACGACTCAGTGTGTGCTTGGGCGGGGGTCTGCCGTGGACAAGGATAGCACAGGGGCAGGGCTGGGGCAAGAAGAGCTGCAGGAGGTGAAGCACCTGCCGCACCTTCCCACCGGGGACTCGAGGGCTATTCCTGCAGAGCCACTGCCCACCCCACCCCGGGCACACTGCCCACAGCTTCCCATTCTCTGCCCATGACCTCAGCAGGGCTGAGGGTGCAGCCACACAGGTGGACATCAGGTGTCCCCAGGACCTCCTGGGAAGGCCAGCCGCCAGCTCTGGGAGGGACAAGGTTGACACAAGGGCCCGCTGGTTGGACAGAAACTGCTCTCTGATGCTCTGCCCAGGCCATGCTCATGGGTGGGGGCTGCCACTGCCACCATCACCACTCCTGCAGCCGTCACCTGAAGTAGTCGTAAGAGAATTCCTCCAGTGTGTAGGGCTTGCTGCGCACCTCGGGCTCCACTGTGTGCAACTGCAGGAGGCGGATGACATCCTGCCTCTGGTCAGGGGTCATGGTGACCAGAGCCTAGAAGCCCAGAAATGGGGCCACTGTGGTCAATACATAAAGCTCGATGGCTGGGGGTAGGGAGGCCCAGTTCCCTGGGCTGGAACCCATGGCTCCACTAATCTTGGGTGCCCCTTTCTTCCCTAGGACTTGCAGCCTTTGCTGCCCCATTGTGCGGGGCTCTGGGCTCCCCAGAAGAGCTGGGCCCACCCACCTGCTGTGCCCCTCTCCCCTCCGCCACACAGAGGATGCCCTTCCACCAGGCTCCACTCCTCCCTCCCCTTCCTCTTCGCAGTTCCTCCTTTGACATCGTCTGTAGGCCCCTGCTACAAGGTGGGAGTCCCTTTGGGCCCCCTGGAATGTCTTTACAGGAGCTGCAGATCATTCCTCTATTACAGCGCCTCACTCCATCTTATAGCTAGAAGAGCACAGAAGAGGAGCCTCCCACCCCCACCTCGCCAGACCACATACCACTATCTCCCGCGGTGGCATGGTGACAGTGGGCATGACGTACACGCAGTCCGTGGGGAAGTCCCCACGCTGTTTGTTCCTCTCATTGATGCCATTGGCCCAGCCTGAGTTCATGACCTGCTCGCCAGTGTCATGGTCCAGGATGATGAGGTCTCCCTTGGCGAAACTGAGGAAACCTGAATCCTCACCGGCTTCAGAGTAGACAGGAGCAAGGCCACAGGAGGCAGAGAGAGAGACTGAGTTGCAACATCTTTATTTGGGATGATGGTCTATAAACCACTATGCTCCTGAGGAGCCAAAGCTGTTTGCCTCGGGTCTGCTTGCCTATCGTCCCACCTCCGCCCAGTCATGACCCTAAACACCTTCTGTGGCTCCCCATGGCCCTCGGGAGAAAACCTAAGCTCCAAGACTGTGAGCTGGGCTCCCAGCTCACAGGACTGTTCTTCCTCACCTTATGCTCTACCCCCTCCCTCAGACCATTCCTCTCAGACCAAAGAGCCCTTCCTGGACACCCCAGCTCTCTGTTCTGTGTGTGCAGTCTATACTCTGCCCCATCCCTGCACTGCTCACTCACATCTCCTGCCTTGGCCTCTGGGCTTCCCTGTTCCACCTCCCTCCTCACTGGAGGTGAGGCCCGAGGTGGCTCAAGACATGCTCAGTCAGGGCATGTGTATGTCATTTGAAAGCAGAGGGTTTGGAAAAATACTGAGGAAGACCCCTGGTCTGATTTGAGAATGTGGAGGAGACAGGTATGAGGGACCAAGAGAGGGAACGCAGAGCCACTCCGCCTTGCCTGAGTCCGGGGCGGCAGGTGACAAGGCGCTAACAGCCCCAGTACTGGCTGAGGCCAAAGCCCATGGCGTCTAACACCCCTGCCACCACTCACCAGGGTTGGGATTGTCCTGCAGGGCCACCACATACTTAGACCTCTTCCGGAGTCCCTCCAGGAAAGTGACCACCAGGTCACGGATGTCCTCAGCATTGCTGGATGTGAAGGTGTACTCGTCTCCCTTGATGGTGGCCAGTGTGAAGCTGGGGGCTGTCAGTTTTGCTCCCCTGCAGGACCAACACGGAGAACAGGGCCCGGCCGGGGTCAGTCCTGCCCGGCCCAAGTGAGTCTCAGCACAGCCCAAGTCAGAGCAGCCCAGCGAGAGCAAGACACGGCACTCCCTGAGGAGACCAAGGCCGGCCAGTGAGCAGCCCTGTCACGGCAGACGAGGCCCCGCAGCATGGCCTGCTCTGACCAGTGACACGTGGCCAGGCCAGGCACGCCTCAGCACCAGAGGTACACAGCCGGTGCGCAGCCCACGCTGACCACATGCCCGCTCCTCTCTGGATCGCATTCACCCTTTGGTCTCAGCCTACATGCCACTTCCTCCAGGAAGCCCTCAGGACACCAACCCTGTTCTAAACCAGCCTGTTCAATATTTGCTGGCTCACTTTACAGAACACTCGCTATTACCACTGCACGCAGCCGTGTGCCAGGTCGGAGCTGGATAGCCAGCCCCCAGAAGACATGCACAGAGACCTTCCTACTAGCTCGGGGCAGGTATGGGGTCGCCGCCCTCGGCCTGTATGCTGCACTTGTCTGTCTACAGAGAGCTCTCCTGCATGCAGCCCAGAGTGTTTGCACTGTGACTTGCAGCTACACCCACACCTCGCTCCCTCATTTGGCCTGCCTGTTCCCCCTCCTACCTGCTGCTGGACACAGCCATGATCTCTGGGAAGGACAATTCCAGAAGCACTTGCTCCTGCTCATCCACAAAATAGATGCCTGTCCAGTTGACAGCCACAATGACATCATTCTTAGGGAGGCTAGGGCCTGAGACAATGACAGAAACCCTGAGAGGGACACGCCTTTCTCTGGGGCCCACCCTCTCCCAATCCCATAACCATCAAGGAGCAGCAAGGAGAATATACTGGCTTCCAGGCTACCATAAAGAAACTGAGGCACAGACAGCAAGGCTGCCCTGCAGTCCAAAACCCTGGGGCAATGGGAAGAGGGCTAATCAAGGAACTCTGGGTAGCCCCTATCCCTGCCATTGGTCTCTGTGTAGCCCTGGATCAGTCCCTGCCTTGTCCCCATGTGGGATATGGTAGGGCTGGGGAGCAGAGTCCCAGGGATCCCTCTGGCCTTGTGTCTGGTGACAGAGCAAATGCCCAGTAACAACAGCCCATGCTCTAAGCCACACCCACCTCAGCTTCAGCAGAGCAGCCCGCCCCTCCCCAAAGCCACTCTCTCTTCAGTAGGTGCTTTCACCACTCCTATTTTTTATCCAGTTCAATTCAGTGTATGCCCTGGTGTCACCACCAGCCTGTGACCCTCAATCCTGGGGCCCACGGGATGGGGGCTGGAGGACACAAGGCTGGGAGTACCTGAGAATTTGTAGGCTTCATAAAACCTGGAGAAGAGCAAGGGCCACTTGAAGCGAGCATAATTGACCACATCTTCTTTGACCTTCTGGGCATCCGTTCTCCTTTGTGCATAAATCCCCTGAAGAGGACAGAGGGACAAAGGATAATGTACAAGCTCTAGAAACCAGAGGTCCCCACTTCGAGCCAGGGGTGGTCAGAGCTGTGGCCTTGCTGCCTCACACCCTACTCAGTCAATGTCAGTGAGCCTGTGTGAGGCTCTGCACCCATGTAGGTGCCCAGGCATGAGCTAGAGAAAACAAAGGGGCTACTCGCACCCCCAGGAGCTCCCAGGTCAGCAGCAACTGGAAAGCCAAGGAGCCCAGTCAGCGGAGGTTTGCACCACTGCAGAAGGGATAAGGGTGGGGCATATGGGGGTGTGGTGGGGAGAAACTGGACCCCAGCACTGCCGATGACTGCAACTGCAAGAGTGGGTTCTTGCAGAAAGGTCCTGGTGAATCCAGGAGTTAGAAGCATCAGTTCAGAGGAGGGACTGGATCTGGAGCTAAGGGGAGCAGTGAGGGGCCATGATGCCTCCCAGCTGGAGTTTTGATTCTCGGAAGTACTCTCCATAAGGACTCTTGGGGTTGGAGTGGCACGGTGGGATTGGAGGAGCATGTGGCTCAGATGGCACGTAGACACAGGCAGATAGCAGCGCTGCATGTGCCACAGAAAGCCGAGACAGTGCCACACCAGGAACAGCTGATGTTCGGGGCGCAGGGGCTGGAGCATGGGCTCACCAGCTTGCCAACCTAAACTCAGATGTCTGAGGAAGAACGTCTGTGTATGCAGGTAGAAAACCACACACAGGTGTGCTAACAGTGAGACTCCAGGTAAGGTGCGCACCGTCTAAAGTTTTGAACTTGCAACTTCTCTGTAGGTTTAAAACAATTTCAGCATAAAATGTTTTTGACTGCACTGGGCCCCCACCTCAAATTCATCCATTGAAGTCCTATCTCCTCCAGAGACTATGTTTGAACAAAAGATCTCCAAGAGGTAAAGTTAAGGCTCCTTAGGGTGGGGTCCTAATCCAGTAAGTCTAGTGTACTTAGAAGAGAGAATCTGGGAGTATGCTATTATCCCAGATACTCAGGAGACTGAGACAGGAAGACCACAAGTTGAGGCTGGGCTGGGAAACTCAGATTGTCTCAAAAAGATTCAAAGGGCTGGGATGTAGCTTAGTGGTAGAATGCTAGCCTAGCACATAGAAGACCCTGGGTTCAATACTAAGCAAAGAAGGAGAAAGAAGAGGAGGTGGAGGAGGCAGCAGTAGGGGGAAACCTGGACACAGATATTGGGGAGCACAAACAAAAGACCATATGGGGGCAGGAATGGACAGCTATAAGCAAGCAAGGAGAAGGCCAAAGGAGAAACCAGCCTGATCTTGGGCTCCCAGGCCCAGATCTGAGATATGTACTTGTGCTGTGGCTGTCTCACTAAGGCAGCCCCCCCAACACACACACCAGGACCTGCGGTCCAGAGGAGACAGCGCAGCTGTGGTTCCAGAATAACAGAAGTAATTTCTGTCCCATTCATGACTGTGTCTCCAGTCATGATCTGGTGCCCCGTATCCAAATAAAGTGAACATATGAACAATGGTGCCCAACCAGGACAGGCCACATGTATGTTCCATGTGCCACAGGTCATGGTCACGAAGGTAGAGCAGAGTGTCAACTGGACTGGCTCTGGCCTCCACCTGGTGGGTGTCTAGGGGCTGTCCAGGTGTGGCCTTGGGCTTCTGTGTCTGTTCCCTCTGCCCCTCCTCTCTGGTGCTGCTCCCACATTCTGCTTCTTGACCCCCAAGAACGGATCAGTTTTCTGCCATGTTGCTGCCACCTTGGAGCCAGCTGACCATGGACTGGCTCCCCTTACAGCATGAGGCAAATTAAGCCATTTTCCTTTAGGCTGTGTGTGTGTCAGGTACTGTGTCCCAGCAAGGAAAAAGCTGACTTAGCAAACCCCAGCGACACAGACTGGTGGAGGTGAAGATAGAGACCACGGTGGAGTAAAAGGCTTCAGGGGGTGGCCAGACACAAAAAATGCAAGAGAAGCAGTGGCAAAACAAACAAACTTACAGAGAGACAGATAGACAAACAGACAAAGAACAAAGACAGAGAGAGGGATACGAGGGGAGGGTCACACATGGGCAGAGATGCTGGTGCTGGACATACCCTGATCGAGCAAGTGGGCCTGGAGGGAGCTAACCAGGGAGATGAGCAGGGCTCTGGTGAGGAACAGGAATGAGCTGGGTGGGCAAGAGGCAAGGGTGCCCGCGGACCCCACACAGCAAACGTGCATGGGTCAGTGCTGTATGTCAGTGCTCCACCATTGGTGCCATGGCCCTGCTGCCACAGCCAGTGTCCCAGCCCTTCCCCACCTGGATGTCCCTACCCCCCTCACTCAGGAAGGAACTGCTGTTCCACTGCTCTGAGCAAAGGGTGCGGCAGGAGACTGTCCAGAGTGGCTGAGCAGGCAGGTGGCTGGGGCCCTTCAGGAAAATGAAGAGGACGTTTCCTACACACCTCCTCCCTCCACTCCTACACAGTTATTCTTGGCAAACAGCTCTGTAAGCAGTTGGTACAAGGCCAAGGGACATCTCCCCAATACCCACAGCCTCGGGCTTCCACAGAAATTGCAGGACTGGGTCTGAGTCTGCTCTGCATCCCTGGCACCCACCCCAGCAAAAGAGAAAACACAGGGGTGACTGCCATTCAGGTGGAGAAAGAGCTGGGCAGGCAGGAGGTCCTGGCCCCAGGAGCTCCTCAGACAGATATCCATGGGCGGAACCGTGACCTTGATGGCCGGGGTCTTGACCCTCCTCCAAGCCCTCTCCTGGGCTTCCTACCTTCTTGTGGGCAGCAATAGCCAACTGGGCCCACTTCTCGAGCGTCTTCAGAGGCGTGATCTCGCGGTCAGGGATGTAGGTGGGCACAAGGTTCAGGAGGCGCTCCAGGATCATTTCTGAGCCGTAGTCCACAAAATACTGCTGGGAGGCCAGCTCAGCCAGGTCATCTTCCTAGAGGAGGAGACGTAGTCACGCCAGTGACCCAGTCCCCTTTGGGACATCCTTCCAGACCACTGGTAGCCCAGGCGCTTTTCCAGCCCAGCCTCCTTTAGGGCTGGGACCCTACTGTGTGGGAAGCTGTGTTCTCATTGCTTCTCATCTGCTCAGGGGCCCTGTGAGCTTCCTAAGGGCAAGGCCACTCTCCCGCCCTCTCCTGGGTCCAGCTGTTGCTGCACTGGCACAGCTACACTCTGATGCTGGTGAGATGATACAAAGAGGCCAGCCCTGTGCATTCAGCCCCGTACATTCAGCAATTGGGCTGGTAAACGAGAGAAGATGGTGCACCTGTTCTGAAGGCGAGGCTTTGGAATGCTGGGGAGGGCCAGTGATGGGCTGATTCCCCACTCCCATCTCTGTCATCAGTGCTGTGCATCTGGCAGGCAAGACCGCAGAGCGCCAGCTGGGAGGATGCTGGACCTGGCCCTTCTCTGCCTGAGTTGGTGAGTGATGCCTCCTACCTGGGACCCCCTCCCAGGAGTCCAGCAGCAGGGGCAGCACAGACAGGGGCTGGCAGTCTCCAAGGATGTTCTTTAAAGCCTCTGCTCCCACCCCGGTACTGCATCCTCACAACCCCCACGGGGAATGGGAGCTGAATCCCAGAGAAGCCAGGAGAACTTCCAACTGCCATCAGTCCCATCTCAGCACTGGCTGCTGGAAGGTCACAGGCAGTCACATGAAGCCCAGATTTGGAAACAGGTGGCTGAGGGCCAAGCAAGTGCAGGAGATTCCTTCTCACTCACCTTTTCACACCTGTACTCTCCAAACTTGACCCCTCGAACCACCTGCTGGTAGATGAGGTTGGTGGCCACGTTGTCCTCTGAGGGGTTGTGCCAGGGTGTGAAGACCTCTTTACGAAAGAAGAGCCTCCACGGTGCATTGCGCTCTTGGGCACCCTGCTCCTTGGCATACTGCTCACACTGGGAGATGGCGTCCATGACATGGTCACTGCCACTGCCTAGGGAGGACACCTGCAGGCACAGGAAACAGCAGCAGATGCAGGGTCAGGGTAAGACTCTGAGGAGCCATTAACTGTGTCAAATGTCCAGGTGGAAATGAGGTTCAGAGAAGCCGAAACATGCCCTACCTAGGTACTCAGGAAATAGACACAAAAGGAAACTGTGGGCCCAGCTGTAGGCCTGCAGCTGGCATCTTAGTTATTATCTTCCTAGACCTAGAAATGGACAGTTATGAGGAAATCCCCATCTCCTAGTGTACATCCTTATGAAACTTGTGGAGAAACTGCCGCTGAAAACAAGGATATATGAGAGATCCAGGGGAACCATTCCCAGCCACAAGCTCTGTCCCTGGACTGACCTAGTAGAGGTGAAAACCCCAAAGCCCGGTGGGAAAGCCTGCTGGCCTCAGCTGGACAATGATCCTTTGGAGTTGGCTCTCACACCAACTGGTGGAGGACAAGTGGAAGGGAGTGACCCTGCCACTGGTCACAGCAAGCCAATATGGAACTACATCTCCAGGTGGCACCCAGGAGCAGGGCTAGGAGCACCCCATCAGCCTGAGCACACACCACTCCAGGGGCTTAGGTCTCTGTCTGCAGGGCCCTACCGAGTTTCTCCCTGGTGCCTGAGAGCACACGGCCAACCTAATGAGCCAGAGCGATTCAGGTTACCCTTGGCCTAACACACCCACTGGACGTCACCCAAGCCAGTGAGTAGCACCTGGGATGGAGCCAGAGGCCTTGCCAAGTGGCACCAGAAGATGGCACTGCAGGTCACCATACCTTATCAAATAGAGCAATGTAGAGTGAGAACCCAAACCGGTCCTTGAGCGAGATCTTGTCAGACAGGGCGTTGCACAGCTCCTTGGCTGTGGTTGCTGAGTCTGTCAGCAGGGTCTTGGTAGTCCCATCCATGAATGTCACAGGCAACATGATGGGTTTCTTGGACTTGGTGGCCTTGAGGTGCCCAAGAGGTTTATACAGGTCACTTCAGACCAGCCTACTCTGCACTCAAGCACCACATTCTCTGTAGAGCCCACCCTCAAGCCCTAGGCCCTGCGCACCACATGAGGACACTGCCTATCTCAGTCACAGGTGGCTGGTGCGCTGCTCCACAGGCCTCCCAGATGGACCACTGGGGCCCCTCCCCCAGAGCCCTGGCTGGGATGTCAGGCACTGTCACAGCCAGGACTTCCGCGCTCCTTGCACAAGGCATCGTGAGACTGCGGGAGGCATCATCACCCCCACGTGGCCATCAAACTGCTGGGATGCTGAGGGCGCCCCCACACCCAAGTCTCTGGCAACGGGACTTGGCAACCCCTTGGGGGCTGTCCTGTTCCCAGGGGCCCGGATTCTAGAATTGCAGGGTGAGCACCTGAGGAACTGCTGGGTCCCAAAGTGGGGAGCACTGGGGGGCACCAGAGTGCAGCGCATGCACGGCAGGGTCACCTGCAGTTCCAGCCAGCTGGGTGGCTGTGTCCGTGTCCCATTGACGAAGGTCCTCCTCAGCCGTTCCTCACAGTAGGGGGCATAGCCCGGTGGTCCACCATGGATGAAGTTCCGAAGGAACTATGTGGGCGGAGACCAGGTAAGGCAGCCCCTCCCTGAAGCCGGCCTCCCACCAACCAGGGTGGCACACTTGGTACTGCTCATCAAGGAGGCCGGGCTGCCCACCCTTCTCTCTCCAGCTGTGGTTCCCTGTGGTGTTTGGACCAAGTCCAGGGACTGTGCCTGGGCCACAGAATCACAGTCCAGAGCCACCTGTGCCCCTCCAGACCTCGTGCCCCACTCTGCACAGGTCATTACCCCTCTACCCAGCAGGAGTCTCCTCAGGGCCCCAGTCTGCATGGGCACCACCACCCATTTCACCCTCACAACACCAGCGAGTACCCAGGCTTGACACCAAGTTGGACTGAGGTGCCTGCCCAAGACATGGCCCAGGACCCAGGACTAAACCTAACTAGAGCAGGGCTGGGAGAGGACAGAGCCAAGTGGTGGCTTTGTGGGCTGAAGGACTCCATGCTGGGTCCAGGCGGGCACCCCTACTGAGCTCTTGCCCATAGCACTGGGACAGGGCCCCTGTATCCCAGACCCTCTCTTACCTTGACAAACTTCTCCGAGGGGGCAAAGCAGCCCACACAGAGGGACACAAGGATCCAGCCGCGGGCATAGCTGCTCTTGGATGGGTTGTGGGTGAGCTGCTTGCTGATCTGACAGTAAATCTCATCCCTGTGTGAGAGGGATCGCCTCAGAGGAGCAGCCGGCCCCTCCTAGCAGCTGGTACCACTTGCCCAGGACCATTCTGGAGGAGTCAGTATTGGGGCCAGATGGGGAGGTCCAGCCTTGGGCTCTAAGCAGCCATCAAAGGGACAGGACCAGACAGAAGCCCATTCCCAACTTCAGCCCAGAGGCCACAGCCAGTCCCTGTCTGGAGACTCCGCACAGGGGCTGCATTGAGCTCAGCCCAGCCCTTCCTCATCCCTGCCCCCACCCCCAGAGACGAATTTGCTTCTCCAAACCCAGCCCATAGTCAGGCGGGTGGGGACAGCTCCTACTGACGCCAAGGGGTCTTGGGGACAGGAGGACCGGGGATGTGCACCTAAATCCTGGATATTTCAGCAGTGACATTAAAACAAGGAAGGTAATTTTTTATTTTCATTTGAAAATGATCCAAAAAAAAAAAAAGAAAGAAAGAAAATGATCCTTACATTATTTCTGTACAGAAAAATAGGCTGAGGCTTAAAAAAAAAAAAAAACTAGCATAGGGCATGGCACAGTGAAAGGGCGTGGGCCCTAGTCACCGCCGTGGTGACATTTCTTGCATCTCCAAGGCTGGGAGTTCTGCACACCCAGAGACAGGGACAGACCACCAGGGGGCGAGCCTGCTTGTCTTCCTTTTCCAAGGGCAGGAAGATGGATTGCTTCAGTGGCTCTCATATTTTGAAAGTTCATGGGCCAACAGACTTAAATAAATTCTTGAAGTTGTCAGCTTTTTACGGTAACACAAACATTGTGCATATGTATGTGTGTGTGCACACACACACACACACACACACACACATCCCCTGAACACTATCCCACTCATTTCATAAAACAATGGCCATTTTAAATACCCAAAGAATTAAAAGGGTAAAATTACAGCCAAAAGAACAATCCTTTAAATAAGTAAGCAAGCATGGCTTTGGTTCCCAGCCTGTCAGAGACAAGTGAAAACCTACCCCCTTCCACTGGTCTCCAACCTGACCCACTGACTCCACAGACTGAGACTGAGGCTAGAAAAAGGCAGAATCAGCCTTCCAATGGCACTACGATGATTTCCTTTTACAGCCTAGGACCTTCTGGCCTGAAGGGCCAGCAGCTGCAGAGCCAAACACAGACCTCTGGGCTTCCTCTGTTGCCAAGGTGATGGAGCCACACCCAGCAACCTAAAGGCCTCAGGCCCTGCCAGGAGTGGGGTACCCGGTGTGGCACTGCTGTGCTCTGGCACTGACCGCAGCGCAGGCCGCAAGATGCCGTTGCCGATGATAAAGTGCAGCTTCTCCAGGTTGGAGGTGGGCCGGTCCTCCAGCATGCTGTTGCCCTGCACTGTGGACTCCCCATCGTGCAGCCTCTTGGTCACCTGGACCAAGGGGACAGGTGTGACCAGGGCTGGCAAAGTTCAGGGTGCTGTCCCTGCCAGCCAGGGCCCTGGCCCCACCCCACAGCCCAGGAGCAAGCCCACCAGTTTCTGAGATACAGCTCATCTACAGCCTGCTTGATGCCCTGCATACCAGCCGCCAGCCCAGGCCGGGCCTTCAGCCAGGGAACCCTGACCCTCGGGTATGGAAACTGTACTTCTCTGGGAGGGCCCCTCAGACATCTCTGGCACCAGAGTGCGGCCTGGGCTCCAACTGCTGCTCACGAAGGCCTCAGACCTAGTTCTCTGGGGATGAGTGGCCTTCCCTGATCCCACACAGACACAGCAGCAGCCCACACTCTGCGGATGCAGTGAGGAGTGAGGGCAGGAGTGTGTGGTGCAGATAGGATGGGTGGGGAAGGTCCTGCACCCTCCTTCCAAGGCCCTGCAGACCAGGAGCTTTCTCACCTGGGCCCCTTGGTATCCAGTATAGAGCAGGGACTTAAATCTGACCCCATGTGGCTATAAGATTGGAAGACAGGACAAAGAAGAGGCCACGCAGGAGCCCCTGACCTTGAAGGAAGGGTTCAAAAAGAGTCTTCCTGGAGAAGGGAACTACCAGGCAGAGAAGGAGAATGAATTTCCGGTGTGTGGGGGCAGGGTGTGGGAGTTGGCCATGAATCCCATGGCCTGCGTCTGTCTCACGGGGATTCCCACAGCCCAGGGGTTGGAGCCCCAGGGCCAGAATAGAGCTCAGCAGGTGAGGGGGCCAAGTGAGGGGCTCAAAGCCACCAGTGGTCCTAGTGCTCCCTCCATGAGCACTGTGACCGCAACAAATAGCCCAGGTCTGAAAGATCCTTGCATCAAATGCCGTGTGTGACAAGTGGCAGAAAGAGCCTTCCCTCCCACCATCTGCCAGCAGACCCTTGCCATCTCTGGCTTCCTGCTCCGGGAGCCCCTCTGCTGCAGAGCCCAGCCTCATGCACCACCTTCTGCACACTGTCCTACCACCCCAGCAACTAGCATTGTCATGCCCCTGGGGACAGGTGGAGCTGCCCGCTACTGTGGGTCCCAGCTCAGTCAGGTGACAGCCTAGCCCTCCCCCTTGGCACCGCCCTAAGATTCCAGACGCCATCTGCTCCCACCTCCTCTGTGAGCTTAGATTTCTTCTTCAAGGTCAAGTGCACCAGCTTGTGCCTCATGCTGCTCTTCTTCTGCCCTTCAGGGAGCTGGGCCTGCAGGACCAACAACGGTCAGGGCCAGAAGACTGCAGAGCAAGGACAGTTGCTGGGCCCGGGGCCACCATCTGCAGGGCTCCGCACACATCACCCCCATCCAACAGGAGAGAGGGCAGCAAGCTGCCCAGGTCCCTACCGAGTTACCACAGGTGCAGGCTCTGATGATAAAGCCTGCCTGCTCTGCTATGTGGCCCCTTGGTTATGCTCAGAACTTTACAGTTGGCAAAACTTTTATACTTTTGCTCCCACAGGTAGACAGAGGAGGGCAGGCTGGGGGCGAGTGCTGAGGCAGGGCAAATCATAGGATGTGCCTCTGCCACTGGCATAGTCCTCACTGGCCACAGAGGGCCACCTGCTGGGGGCACCCTGGCCTCACCTCCCCCTCGCCCTGCAGGGCCTGCAGCTCCCTCTTGTACGTCTTCTTGCCCAGGGTCTCATAGATCTTGGTCATCACAGGGATCTTCTCACTGCCATCACTCATGGCTGTGTGGTACTTGGGCTCCGGGAGGTCCCCCATGAACCGGAGAATGGTGATCCAGACTGCCAGCGCTGCCTGGGAGCAGAGCACATGTAGGAGAGCCAAGGTTGAAGACATGCGTGAGCTGTGGACATGACTTGGGATGTGGGGAGAAAGCTGGAGAAATGCCTGCCTGGGCCAAGCCCTAGGGCCCAGGCCCCATTGCCTTGGAAGCGCCCACGGTCCCAGCCCTAGCCCTGCACAGCCCTGCACAGGCGGGCCTCACCAGCTGGTCACCCTCATCCTCATGGTATAACAGCGGCTGTTTGAGCGGCCGCCGTGTGTAGGAGTGTGTTGTCGTGCCCTGGAAGTAGGTGGCAGCAAACTTGGCGAATTTGTACTCGGAAAGGTCCTCCTCGTCCTCGTCTGGCAGTGGCAGGGCTGCATCCAGGTCCTCCTCCACCACCTCCCTTCGCCCTCGCTCCAGGTCCTGATGGACACAGAGGGACCCCTGCTGTGTGGGCCTGGTCCCAGGTGAAAGGCCCAGGGCCAAGCTGGGTTGCCACTCCCCAGCCTGTCCCCATAGAGCCAGCTCCTGCTCCATGAGGCAGGGGCTCCACTCGGTGTCCACTGCCCAAATAGCGCTGGCACATAAGCCCCCACAGTGAATGGGTAGACGTCTGCAGACAGCCCTGGAAGGCAACAGCGACTGGCGCAAGCTCACTTGGCAGGCACCTGTAGTCCCTGTCCTGGTCATCATTGCTGCTCACAGCTCCAAGGGCCCAGGGAGGTTTCATGCAAAGGAACACCAGGGGAGGAAGGCCGGGTCCTGACCCCAGCCTGGTACCTCAAAGCCACTTGGTGCCTGGCCCTCCTGGCCTGGCAGGCCACCCGAAGTCCCCAGGAAGCCAAACATCTTGTCCACCATGTCCGAGTGGTTGATGGGCTCGTGGCGGGCCCGCTCCATTCGCTCCAGAAGCTCCTTCTTCCGCCGCGCCTCCTCCTTCTCCTTCAGCTCCCGCTCCGCATCCTCACGGGCCAGCTGGGCCAGGCGCTCCTGGAGTTGGGTAACACAGAGGAGACAGGATGGGCACCTGTGCCACAGCACCAGGAGACAGGCCCTCCTTGGGGTGCCTGAGAGCCCAGCAGGGCCACCTGAGCACATAGGACTGTGCCTCCGCGTCCCGCTGGCTGCTTTGCCGAGCTTGGCCCATAGGCCCTGAACAAACCCAGGTGGCAAAACTGCCCATTCCATCTTCAGGGCTCAGCTGGGAGCAGCCCCTGAGCATCCGCTTCACATCACACCTACCCTGCAGTCCATGGCCTTGGGGCTGGGGCTCTGGACAAATGCCAGAAGAAGTACACCATGAGCTGCATAAGTGACAGCCAACATTTTAAAAAGTAAAAAGGAAGTAAAATTAATGATGCCACTTGGTTCTTATTCCCCGAGTGCCATCCTAACACATAACCAACATTGCGCACAGCATCCTGAGGCGCTGTCTGCCCTTTCCGCTCACTCAGGCTTCAGAAGCCAGCATGCCCTTCACTCCTACAGCACTGTGCCACTGGGATGAGCCTCCTTTCATATGTCAGCAGCATTATGGGCCTAGGTGCTGTTCCTGGGGCGGGGCTTTCATGCCCAGCATGGCAGGCACTATGGGGCACAGATCCTCTTCCCTGGAGCCCCTCCTCCTGCCCCGAAGCACAGTTCAGCCAATAAGTACTGAGTGGGCCTGGGAAGGGAGGAACGCTGCAGGGGCAGGGGATGAGTGGCCCTTGAGCAGAGAGCAAGAGCCTGGGAGCAGACGCCAGCGGCGCCCTGTGCTCACCTGGTGCTTGCGCTCCGCCTCCTCCTTGGCCTTCTTGGCGCTCATCTCCTTCCGCAGCTTCTCCTCTTCTGCCAGCCGCATCTTCTCTGCTTCGAGGCGCCGCAGGTACTGAGGCAGGAAAGCCAGGTGAGCATCAGAGGTGGCATCTTTCATAGCACTTGCTGCCACCTCTACCCCCACCCTGAGCTCTGGACCTGTGAGTGACTGTCAAGCACTGTGGCAGATACAGAAACAGGCAGCTGAGAAGTTCTCCAGGTCACACATAGGTGGAGACAGGGGACCCCATAGCCAGGCAAGGCTTGCCTTGGCCTCCTGAAGATGCACATGGGAGCCTGGGGCCCCAGTCCTGCCTTAGGCTGGAAAGGATCTGAATCCAGTCCTATGTACTTCTCAGGGTGGGATAGCCCCAGGTCCCCCCAGGCCTTGGCTGCATACACTTCTAGGGCTCTCACCTCAGCCCTTAGGCGCCGGTGTAGCCTGCGGGCAATCATGCCACGGGCATAGGCCTGCACAGTGAGCACGGCCCAGAGGCGGTGGCGGAAGGCCTTGCGCACAAGATAGGCCCGGCATCGGGCTTGGAACTCAATGATGCGCTGGCGGGCCAGGTGGTACTGCTGGTGCAGCTTCCGGGAGCGATGCAGGGCCTGCAGCCGCAGGAAGCCCAGGCGCATCTGCAAGGATAAGATGTGCTTAGAACTGTGCCCAGCTGGGCAGCCCTGCCACCAGAGCTTCCACTGCAATGGCTTCTGCTGGCAGACTAGCCCTGCCAAGGCTGTACTTCATCTCTGTCAAAGGGAGAATAGCCCTTTACTTCAGGCTGCCTCCCTGGGACCAGGGATGGAGAGGGGTGGGGGACCTAGGGGGAAGCCCTGACTCTCTTAGTTGAAACCGAAGGGATCCCAGACCATGGGCTGCAACCAACCAGCTTGCTTCCTGTCCTGTCCAAGTCCAGGTTCCCGGAAGAGGCCCCTTGTGACCTGGCCATTCTGGCTGCTTGAGTTCTTTGACAACCCCAGTGTATTCACAACCCACCAAAACATTCCAGAAGAAAAGCAATGAACATTGTTGACCAGATGAAAATAGCTACAGAACTCGACCAGACTGTGGCTGGAGGGAAGCCAGGGGCTGGCTAGGGTGTGCCACCTCAGGGCAGCAGTCTGTAGCCTGGGCAAAGGGTGCAGGTGGTGGGTAGTGAGGCTCACCAACTCATAGTTCCTCCTACAGTGGTGGCCCCGCCAGTGCCTCTGGATCAGTGTGGCAGCATTCTTCAGCTTCAGGAAGTTGGACCTGAAATGGTAGCACTGACGATGTGAATTGCAGGGCAGCCAGCATTTGGGGGCTCTAGAATCAGGAGTGTGCACTCCACCTTCTCGGTGACCCCTCGCCTGTATGACCTTGGGCGAGGCACAGAATCTCTCTGTGCCTTAGCATCTTCCTCTGGAAAGGGGGTAGCTTAGTGCCTGCCATTCCAGCCTCACAGGCCCCACGCATCAACTCACTAAAGTAGTTGTTCAAAAGACACACATTAAATGAGTACATGTACAAACCAATTAATAAATGAGCTAATATAAAACTGGGAACTTGGAACCATCAAACTTCATCATTTTATGGGTGAGGAAATTAAGACTTGAGGCTGGAATTACAGCCCATGTCTCTGACTCTAAGGAGTCTTGCTACTCTGCTTACATGCAGTAGGCTGCTTCTCCGTGTTGCAATAATCTCCAGTCTGGTGGATGGCAGGCAAGTCCCCACACTGGTGTTCATGTCAGAGGGCAGTGGTCATGTGTGCACAGGGGCCAAGGTATAGGAGCTGATCAGGACACATACCTGTCTTTGAACCCCCGGATGACCTTCTGGAGGAGAATGACCCTGTCGGTGATGGCCTTGTCCCGCTCCACCTCTAATAGCATGTCATGGTGGTCCTAGAAGGAGCATCTTCAGTGATATCTCCTCCAAGGGCACAGCTTGAGTCCAGGTTCCAGTGCCCTGCAAGCTCCCAGGTCTGCTCAGGCCAAACCCTATGGGGTGGCCTCTGACACTACTAAGAGTTCTGCCTGTTTCTCAGGGCCCCACCCAAAGGAGCACAAGGGGCTTCATTTCGCAAGATGGGATGAGAGCACCCAACATTCATGTATCCTGGCTTCATCCTGTTCCCATTCTGCCAGGGTCCTCTGCTGCCTGTTCCTCAGGGCCCTGGGCCTGGCCCTGGACTCTCGCCAGAATCTTGAAAGCAGCCTCCTCCATAGGGGTCTCCTGGCCCCTATTATTCCCCCTCTGGTCCTCCCTTACATTCAGCCAATGATGGGGACACAGTGACACCACACAGCACCTGGCCCAACGTGGGTTCTTCACCCTGTCACTGGATGCCATGGGATCCAGGCCCTGCTGATACCTCAAGCCTGTTCTCCTACTCACCCCTCCCAGCCCTTACTCCAATTGGATAGCCTCCTTTGGCTTACTCAGTAGACATGCATGTATTGCCCTGTGAACCAGCACTGAGTTCAATTCCAGGGTAGTGTCTCAGCCACCCAGGCAAACAGGGTTCTGCCTCTGGGCAGGTGCGTCTCGTAGAGACGTCTATCAAACCATCACAGACATACAGAGCATGGTGGAGAGAAGCTATGGGCCTAGGACTTCATCATGAGCAACGAATGAGAGAGTGAATGAGACTTGGGCCTTTATTCTCAAAACAGTGCCTTGGCTAAAAAGCCCAGAAAGGGAAGAATGGGGATACATCTCTGAGTTCTCTGGCACTGGACCTCACCATGCTCCCATCCTGCTCAGCTCTGCTGACTTTGGGGCTGGGCCTGAGCCCATCACATGCAGGTTGGAAGCCCTGTCCTCTACTTTCCAGCGGCCTAACCGAGGGACATGCACGCCCCCTGCCTGGGTCTATGAGGTGTGACCAGGGTACGCCCTATGCCACAGAGTTCCTGGGATAAGTGAGATCACAGAGAAATGCCCCACTCAGACGTGGCTTTGAGGATGGGCTTTCCAGCCTGCAGTTACGGGTTACATCGGCACATGTACTCATTGAGGAAATGAGAGCTTGAGGAGGAGAAGGACTGACTCGTAGCCCCTCAGCTCTGAGGAATATGACCAGTTGATCCTCAAAAGCCCTGTCCTCCTGCCAGCTGTCTTAGCCCTTGGCCCCGCCCCATGCCAGCCAGGAGCCCAGTCAGTCAGGACAGGGTGAAATCTAGCACAGCAGAAATGGAAATGGGGAAGGCCATGTTTCCCCACTGCAGCTGCCCTGGCATGGCCCACTCCTGCCAAGTTCTCCAAGCATGACTCCCCAGGCCTCGCTTCCTGTCCCTTTTCCATGACCCAGTCAGCTGTGAGCACCAGGAGCTCAAGCTGCTGAGCTCAGAGTGCCTAGGACAGAGCCACAGATGGGCTGACCACAGCCCGCAGAAGCCAGCCCAGCAGGAAACCACAGGAAGGGACTTGAGATCCACTTTAGACCCCACCCCACGGTCATCTCATTTTATGTTTAAGAAGGCAACAAGAGCCCATGACTTGGCCAAAGACCCTGTGCTAATAAAAGCAAGATTAGGATTTGAATTCAGATCTCCAGCTATGCGCCTACCAGATGTGACCTGAGGCCCCACCCAGGGATGGGAGGTCACAGTCCCAGGGCAGACCCCAACAGAGCCGGTGCTCACCTTCAGAAAGATCTTGGTTTTGCCAATCTGCCAGTCATCATGGGTGCCCAGCACCACCTCTGCAATGCGCTGGCATGTCCCCCGGAGGTCTCCCTGGAGAGGGGCACAAGGGCACAGTCAGCTTTGCCTGACTACAGGACCCCAGCCAGGTTCCCGCCTGTGGCAGTGCCACTACTGGCTGTCTCAGTCTGATGATGCCCTCCATGGCCTCAGAAGCCCCATGTGTCTTAGCATGTTGGAGACTCCAGGCTCAGCTCACCATCCCAAGGTGGGACCCAGGCCCTTGCTCTGCCAGAGCGGGGTGCTCCCTGCACAACCTGCGCATCTTGCCCATCCGCACCTGCTTGTAGGCTGGCTTCACACCGGGCAGCAACACACGGTAGCGCTCCACAAACTCCACAAAGCTGTAGCGGATGGGATAGCCCGCACGGCGGATCCGGATGGTCTCCATCATGCCGGAGTAGCGCAGCTGGCGCACACACAGGTGCCTGTCAAATAGCTGCCGGGTGCAGAGCCAAGAGCATCAAGGTGGGCTGCGAGTACTCTGCCTAGCTCCAGGGAGCGCCGCCCCAGTGGCGGCCTCATGGATTTGTAGCTATTCAAACAACTTGCTAGGAGTTTTCCCAGGGCAGCTGAGGAAACTGCCTCAGGTCTGCGGCCTGTCTGGTGTCAAAGGGCCTTGGTACTGAGCCACACCCCCAGCTCCTTTTGATTTCCCCAGGCAGGGTCTCACTAGGTTGCTTAGTTGCCAAGGGTGGGCTCAAATTTTTCAGCCCTCCAGCTTCCCACACTGCTGGGATTACGAAGTTGTTTGTTAGTTGTGATGGCCACAGGGCAGAGCCAGCCTGGGGCTCTGGAGGGGATAAGGAGGGAAAGGAGAAGGCAGGCCTGTGCTGCAGCTGGACTCAGGCAGGGGGATCAGGCTGGCCTTCATCCCTGAGGGACAGGAGCCAGAGAAGGCCTGGGGCAGCGAGAGGCCTTGGATTTGCTCTTAAGACCCTTGTCCCTGAGGCAGAATGGCAGAGGGGGCAGGGGCAGGACAGTGAGCAGTGGAGGCAGGAGACTGAGATGATGTCATGGTCCAGTCCACAGAGGCCATTCCTGAGCTGGGAAGGGCTCCCAGTGCATCTCAAGGCCAGGCCACCCAGCTGAGTCTGGCTTTCTGGGCTCCCTGCACTGAGTCTACCAGAGCCCCTCAGCCCCAAGCCCCACTGGGGGCAGGCCCTACCCGCTGGAACCTGATTTCCTGCCAGGGACAGAGCGTTCAGATAGTCGCTTCCGCAGCCATTTCCTCTCCCCCAGGGCCACTTTCCCCGCCTTCCTTTCCTCCCTCCTGGTCCAGACCTCAGGGCCCAGCTTTCCCTGGGTTTACACAGGCCTCGGGGTAAACAACACCCCACACAGCCTGGCAGTAGAAAGAGAAGGCTGCTGGGTCTGGCCTTGAGCCCTTAGTACCCTGAGTCCCCATCCTGCATCTCCAACCTGGGACACAATATCGTCCTCAGAGGCCATTACAAAAGCTGAATGAGGCTGTTTCAGGTATACAGAAAGGGCCCAACAAATGCTATTCTTAAAAGAATAAGAATAATATCCATTTCAGAGGAGGGCCCCAGTTGGAGACCTGGGGGTAAGGGGCTCCCAGGAGGAGGTGGGTGGAAGGAGGGGCTGTGGCACAAGGCACCTGGCCACCCACGGAGTACCCCCTAGGCGCCAGGCAGCAGGCGTGCACCGTTAGTGCTCAGTGGTGCTCAGTGGCTGGGTTCTGTTTCCATCCACAAGGAAACCAAGACCTCAGCAAGGCCAGCAAGAGGTGCCCACCTTGTCTGCTTTCTGCAGCGCATCTGCTCCTCCAGTCAATGGGGGTCTTCCACAAGCCCTCGGTGCCCACCATTCCTCCACATGGGAGGGGGTCTTGCAGCCCCACGACCCTCACCCCGCCCAGACCACCCCTGACCCCCACCCCTGAGCGGCCAGGCCCTCACCATGGGCTTCTTGAACTCATTGGGCTTGATGCAGCGCACAAAGAAGGGCTGGCAGGCGCCCAGGGTGCGCATGAGCAGCTCCAGCGACCGCTTGAACTGGCTGCTAAGCGTGGGCGAGCGTTTCCTGGTCTCGGCGCCCTGGGGGGACGGACACACTGATGGGAGGGGCTGTGCCTGGCCCTCCCACCCTCCAGTGGCCGCCCAGATGGAGGGAGGGAAGCTAGGTCAGCAGGGTTCCCTGTGACCTCTTCCCCCCCCCCCTCTGGCTAGAGCTTGGACCCCTGAGGCCCCTTTCCGGAGTCTCCCAGGACCTGCCCTATTCCCTCCTGCTCTGGTTTGCTGCAGCACTCCCGGCCAGACCCTTTCTGCATCCCACAACTCTGCTCAGCATGCTGGGGCCAGCTCAGAGCCAGGAGTTGCACAAAGCTAAATTTAAACCCTGGCCCACTGCTTCCTGGTACCCTCAGCCGGATCACCAAATGGGTCAGTCTTCTCAGCAGAAAAGAAAATCTTATCTGCAACCCACCAAAGCAGAGAAGAGGGTCAGAGGTCAGGGTGTGTCTCAATAAACAGCAACTTGGGTTGATTCCTGGCCTCTAGAAATCATGGAGGAGGAGGAAGGACAAAGAAAGGGAGGGCAGATGGCCTGTGACCTTCCTGCTTGTGGGATTAGCCAGGCAGCAGCAGGTTGGAAGAGCAGGCAGTCCTGGCAAACCTCCTAAGGTGGCACAGAGGTGGCTCCCCCAGGGCCTCTGACCCTGAGGTCCACAAGGTTCTGGGCCTCCTCTAGCTCCTCCAGGGTGACCAGCCACACCCCTCTGCATCCCCTGCACTTTTAGGGTTCTCTTCCAGAATATTATGAAACTAGGGGGGAGAGGGTCTAACAAGAACCCTGGTTTTAGCCCTCGCATTTTCATGCCACTGATTTTCTGGAAACTTTCATTAGGATGAGAACTTCTGAATGTGATCCTGACTGTAAGATTTTATTTTCTTAGAGCTGCAACTTCATTTTGTATACCCTAGCATGAAGTTCAAAGGTGCGGCTGAAAAAGTAGGAGGATTCGACCAGCTAAATCTGGCCACTGTGCCCACATGAGTGAAACCCACCAAGAAAGAGCAAGTGATCGCAATTCTAAAACATGGCTGCTTTCTATTTTAGCTTAATTTGCAAGAAGCCCTGGGTTGTCTGTGAATCCCATCCAGCCCAGCAGTGTTCAACTTGTTACCTCCTGACTGTTCAGGCCCCAAATCTGGCATTTCCAGATTTGGCACAGTGTGATGCAAAGACTTGGCTGTGCCCTGCCTGCTCTCGCCATCCCTTCTCCCCCCAAGTCCTTCCTCCAGAAGCACGGGGCTGGGGTCCTTGGTTTCTGCCATCTCCCCAAGAGGCCTTCCCTGGCCCCTGTGCAAAGCTAAGAGGCTGCTCCCTCATTTCTGCCTCACTGGTCTTTCTCCAGCACCCAGGGCCTCTCCATGTGCTTCTGATCTGAGGCTCTCCGCCCCATGGCACTGCTGGCAGTGAGTCCACAGGCACATGAAGCACTCATGCCACACAAGCACACATGTGAACACACACCCTTTCTTTGGTTTTAGGCATGCTGGAAATACTGTTTTCTGGCTCTCTTCTCTGCCAGGCCATGAGCCCCTTGAGGCCAAGCTGGTCAGCCTTATTCTTGTGGCACTGGGGCCTGAGACATAATAGCACTTCATTCAACTGTTGTATGGTGGACCTGACACGGAGTGCTGTCTCTGGACTCAAAGAACTTGTCACCTCCTAACTGTTCAGGCCCCAAAACAAAGAATCATCCTCTACACCTCTCTTTACATCCAGCATATCAACAAATCTTACCCGGCTCTACCTTCAAACTATTCATAACCTGACCTCTACTACAAGTCCTCCAATGAGTCACAGTCCACCCCAAGTCAGGACCCAGAACCCGCCCAGAGCATCTGCTCTCAGTGACCTCTGCACTGCAAGTGCAGCCCACTCATCTCCTCCCAGCTCCCCAGCTCACACCGGGTGGGCTTGAGGCACAGAACACCCTGGGGCATCTGCTCACACCATCCCTTCTCCCCACAAGTCCTTCCTCCAGAAGCACAGGGTGGGGTCCTTGGCTTTTGCCATTTCCCCAAGAGGCCTTCCCTGGCCCCTGTGCAAAGCTGAGGGGCCGCTCCCTCATTTCTGCCTCGCTGATCTTTCTCCATGTCGTTACACCAGCTGGCACATTTTACTTATTTCTTGGCTTGCTAACTGTTCCCTCCTTCTGCTAGAATACGCTTTATGACATTTTTTTTTTTCTATTTTGTCCAATACTGAGTCACCAGGGCCTAGACCAGAGTCAGACATACAATATTCACTCAATAAATATTTGTAGATTGGATGAATGCGTGAATGAATGAATAGGATCAATGAGGCTGTGGGATCTGCTCTCACAGCTTCCGTCATTTGGTTTCTGATTTGGTTTTTCTTCTTTGAGGGGAAGGTAATTCTTCCTGGTATTGTTTTTGTGAATCTGTAGATCTTTGGGAATAGGATAAAAAATGAACCCATATTAGATGGCTCTGCAGAGGGGAGCTAAGAGAAGACAGCGAGTATGATGTTGGTGTCTGTCAAGGGGCAGCCAAGCGATGGGTAGAAGGCTGTCTGTGTAAGGCGTAGACAGATGACCTATGGACAGAGGGCCCCAGGACACATGGCTAGGGTCAGCCACTAACCAGAGAGCACTCCTGCCGTGGCAGAGCTGCCTCCTCTCGGCTTCCCTGGTTCCTTCATCAGGGATGGGTGGGGTGGGCAGGTGGTGGCCTGAGCACCTTGGGGAGCACATGCAGAAGCCAAAGGATAAAATCTCTGGGGTCGGGGACCTACACAGATGGCACTGAGATGCCAGGAAGGGCCACAAGCTTTCATCCCCAAAATAGCATTACAATAATGGCACTGCCACTGAACAAACTGGGGCTCGGTGTTTCACAATTAGCCAGGCTGATGTCCTTCCTCCTGGAGAAGAGTGGTTGTGTGTCCAGCACTTACAAGCATTTTCATTTCCTGGATGTGGCATTTCCAGGTTTGGCACAGTGTGATGCAAAGACTTGGAAACCTCCCTTCATTCCTCATGTCGCAAGGCCTTGAGCTGCTCCAAGACAGCAGACAGCTGGCTTCCAACTCCTGTCGCATCACACACTATGTGGCCATGAGCCCTTTTGCTTCCTGCACCCCAGGCTTCTTAGCTGCAAAGTTAGGGTACCGGTATAGCTACCCACGGGTCCAGTGGGTTCACTGAGATGGTAATGGAAGTGCCCAGGAGAAGTGATGGTGCCAAATCTGTCATTGCTACCCTAACTCTCTGCTCTCAAGACTAGGGCCTTCAGCACAGTCTGGTCTTTTGGGCCTACACCTCCAGGCAGGTGCTTGGAAGATGGGTGCTCGTCTCGGGAGGAGAGAGCCTCAGATCAGAAGCACACAGAAAGGCCTTGGGTGCTCATGAGAACGTTGGAGATCCAAAGAAGAGCCAAGTGGGAGAACAAGCAGGTCCACCCAGAGTACTAGGCAGACCAAACCAGAGGGATGGACAGCTGCTGGGCAGAGGAGAAGAGCAGGTGACGCCTGGAGCCACACCTGTCTCTCTCTAGTGCATCCCTAACCACGTGGGCTCTGGGCCGGAGCCCTCTCTGAGGTTGGCCCTGTGTGCACCCATAATCTAGCTGGCGGTGAGCTGGGTGGGGGATGTTGGGCTGAGGAGAGCTGCCAGGGTCTACTCAAGCTCCCTACTCCTGGCATGCGGGTGCCATGGCCTGCTGTAGGGTGCTGTGAACTGCTGCAGAGCTCTGTGAGAGCTGGCAGCAGGGGGGCAGAAAGGCCTGGCAGCACTAGTCCTAAGGAACATCAGCACTGGGCAAACTGGAAGCTCACTTGAGACAGGGAGGCATGCTCTGGCTATGAGTACCTTTAGGACCTGAAGCACTTGGGGAACCCCGACCTGAAAGCAATGGTCAGGACACCTGGACGACCATGGCTTCTGTCCCAGCATGCTGTGCTGGGGATGAATCGCACCCACTCCCTGACCTCAGTCTCTCACCTGCAAAATGCAAAAATGACCACATGTGCTTCTTCTTCAAGGACCTGACTGAGTCACCACGCTGGTGGGAGGAGCAGAGACTCAAGGGAGTGGGGCAGAGGGTTAGAAGCCTGGGTTCACAGGACCCTGGAGCAAGTCTTGCCCCTCAGGGCTCAGTTGCTGCTTTTCAGAATCAGAGATTCCTGTAGCACACACAACACCAGCAACAAAAAACCCAAACCAAAAACCACAACAAAAACCACTTCACAAAAGAAAACACCAAAAAACAAGAAAACCACTCCAAAAAAAATAGCAAAAGCCCAGTCTTTTACCCATTGGGGCTGGGCCTCCCCCACTAGGCCCCAGGCTGGGGGTTTTACCTTTGCAGAAGCCGCTGCCTGGCGGAGACTGCCGGATGAATAACCACAGAGAAACTACAAGGGGAACCACAGGCAGGTGAGATGGGAAGGTGGGGCTGAGGATCAGGGGATCAGGAAGCAGGGTGCCCTGGAGAGAGGTGCACCTTGGGTGAGAGCTGGGGTCTCACCCTGAGAACAGCCGGCAGCCCAGAGATAGCTCCGGCAGCTGTGCAGTGCCTGAGGGCCAGGGGCTCTGACCTTCCCAAAGCCTTTGCTTGGCACCTCCAGGGAGCCATGGGGCAGGAGGAACACCTGAGATAAAAAGACTGGCTAGGTATGTGGCTTGGGTGTGTACCCCTAGGTGTGATCTCTAGCACTTCCAAAAAGTAAAAATAAAAACTTAAAAAGTGTAAACAACCTTTCAGAAAGAAAGCCCACCAGACGCTAGCTGGGGCCAAGGAATGAGGGGCAGTCATTCGCCATCTCTGTGGGTCCAAGGTGGCACTACACACCCTTTGTGTCAATGACTGCATGCCATACCCATCCTGTGTCCTTGAGGCCAGGCCTTTCATTCCTGTTAACTGCTGGAGGCCCAGGGGTAAACTGAGTCCTGACCAGGCTTGCCTCTGTGACCTCTCATGTGGCTCTTCTCTGGGGTTTGTATCCCCGGCCACTCCAAGATGAGCACAAGAGGACCAGAGGGGAGCATTGTAGAGGCCTCTCCAGGCCCCTCCTGGAAGTACAGCAAAGCCCTATTGTTCCTGTTCTGCAGCCCAGAGGCCCATGTGAAACTGTTGGACAAGGCAGGACCTGACACAGACCTACCTTGGGGCCCTCTCCCACCCCGCAGAATGCCACACAGCCTTACCATGGCGACATCGGCCTGGAAGATCTGCTTGATGAACTTGTTCCGTGAGGAGTGGACCAGCTGGATTATGTCCCCATGCAGGGTGTCCCGGTTCTTCTCCAGGAAGCCTGGGCAGTAGCACAGAGTAGTTACACGGTGCCAGCTCTGGCAGCCACACCATGACCACCAGACTGAGGCCTCCCCAGATCCCCAATGTCTGAGCCAGGAGGATCCTGAAAATCCACCCAGTTTAACCACATCCATTTCACAAGGGGCACACTGGGTCTTGGAGAGGACAGCATCTTGTCCAAGATCACAGAGAAAGTAAGGAGCTACACTCCCACCACGCTGTCATCTTCCCAGGCCAGTCCCAGAAGGACAAGAGGTCTTGGTCTCCAGGAGAGAAAGAGGCCACCTTCCTGGGAGACCTACCCCAAAGCAAGTAGGAACCTTTTGAATTAGGGTATCAAAGCCCTTGTTAAGGAAGCATGTCTCCTGGGAGAAGGTCCATGTTGGTCCAGTGCTCACCGCTGAGGATGTCTGGGAGCATGGCCAGAGACAGAGTAGAGCACTTGGGCTGCCCTGGATGGTAGATGACAGAGAGTGTGGCTCTCTTCATAATGTCTAACAGGAAAGGGGGAAAGGGACCCATTACAACCTTCTGATAGCTGAAAAATATATTATGTTTGACAAAGTCCCTTATAATCTCTTGCATATGGGGGGGGGCAGAGATTATCTTTGTCATCCTACAAGTAGGAGAGGGAGTTAAGAGTTGCCCAGCAGTATACTACAATCCATACCAGAGCTAAGAAGCAAACCTAGGATGCCTGGGGCCAACCAGAGAAGTTTCCTGTGTCAGAGTCCCCAAGGGGGCTGCCATTCACAGGAGTAGGAACTGGTCAGCAGGACCTCCACTGGGGTGGCACAGAAGATGGGGTGCTCACCACTGAGGATGTCTGGGAGCATGGCCAGAGACAGAGCAGAGCACTTGGGCTGCCCTGGATGGTAGATGACAGAGAGTGTGGCTCTCTTCATAATGTCTAGCTCCAAAATGGCACAGATGTACATCCCCATGAGCAAAGAAGATGCAGGTGTAGCCCCTTTCACACTCACACCTGGTCTTGGGGCTGCGCAGGCCCAGTAGGAACAGAGCTGATTCTCCCTAGGTGAGCATCCAGTCAGATGGTCATGCCATATAAGGACAGTCAAGTGCCCTCCATTCTTATTCACTGCGCCCAACAGGGTTCAAAGCAAGAACTCAACTGACTGCATACCAGTGCACACAGCAGCACCACATACTGTAGACAAAGTGAATGCAAGCCGAGGGCCAGCAGCAGATGAGTGTGTAAAGAAAATGTGGTCCTGTCATGTGATGGACAGCTACTCGGCCCTAAGAACACAGGAGCTGACCTAGGCCAAAGCATGGATGAACGCACCATGTAAGTGAGGTAAACCAGGCCCAAAGACAAACGCTGTAGGATCCCACTCATAGGAGGGACCTAGAAAGGTCACATTCACAGAGATAAGAAGTTGAATGGGAGTGACAAGGGGCCAGGAGTGGCGGGCTACGAGTCACTGGTGGTGGGCTCTGGAGATGATGGGTGACAGCTGCACATTGTGGAATGCATTGAAGGCACTGAATTACACCCTTAAAATGGTCAAAATGAGCTGGGCCTGGCGGTACACGCCCATAATCCCAGAATCTGGGAGGCAGAGGCAGGTGGACCGTTGTGGGTTCAAGCCCAGCCTGAGCTACACAGAGTGTTCAAGGCCAGCCTGTACTGCATAGCAAGACCCTATCCCAAAAAACAAAACAAAACAAAAAAAGGCTAAAATTGTAAATTTTACATATGCTTTACCACAAGTTTTAAGTACGTATTTTTAAGACCTTTGGGAAAATCTAAAAGTGAATGCTGAGTACAGTGTCTCCTGAGTCCCTTCTCTTCTCCTCAGTACTCAAGACCTGAAGAGCTTTTTCTTGGGACAGGAATGGGGCACAGGCAGAAACGGACAGACAGACAGACAGCTGACCCTCTTGTACCTTGGGTCTCGTAGTAGACGATCCCTGCAAAGTGGTTGATGCCAAACTGGGTCTCATGGTTGTTCTTGGGGGGCACATAGTTGGCATTGAGTTTGTGCTGGGAATTGAGCTTATGCAACATAGTGGTGTCGGTGCCCTGTGGGATCATAGAGGGCACTGCCAAGCTGTCCCCCTCCCAGGCCCTTCCACCTTTCAACCCATGCTTTTCACCCCTCTTGTGAGCTTGTATCCACACAGGAGCTCTCTGGGCTCTCACGGTCCTGTCTATTTGATGGGCAAATTGGAAGTACACAACCTTGAGAACACGTTCCAGCCTCCAAAACTGATTCCCTGTGATTAAAACCCTAGCAGTGACCCCTCTTCCCCTTCCAAGACATGCTGGCTTGAACATCTATTCTGCACCAACTATGCGCTTAGGGCTTCACTGTTTGGTCCTGGACTGAGCTGATGATAGCTGATTCCCATTTGTAAGATGGTTGCTGCCCTGAAACTGCTCCTGAGGCACCCCGAGAGGTGGATGTCAGCCGAGGAAAGCGGAGCTGAGAGGATAAGGGAACCCTCTCGCAGCCAGTGGGCCCCAGCAGCAGGGTCCACCTTGGGGAATTTGCTCTCCTCGTCGATGAGTGAGATGATGTTCATGGGCTTGTTGGCGATCATGTCTAGGGCCTCCTGGTTGTCGGTGAACTCGATGTGCAGCCAGTTGATGCTCTCCAGGTCGTACTCCTCCTGCTCCAGCTTGAACACGTGCCGCACAAAGAACTGCTGCAGGTGCTCATTGGCCAAGTTGATGCAGAACTGCTCGAAGCTGTGGGGTTCAGGGTTATGTGGGCTGCTGCTCAGGCCCAGTCTGCCTCCACAAAGAGGCCAGCCACTTGCCCGTGGGAGAGGAAGGGCTGGAAGCCGGCATGCAGGCCCTTTTCCTGTGTCCCTTAGCCTCATGGGAAGCCCACAAAAGCATGAGGGGGCGCATAATGAGACCAGAAAAGTGATGCTGAAAGGTGGAGGGGGCACAAGATCAGCTGGCAGGGCCTGACTGATGATTCAGCTAGGTCAGGTATGTTCCAGGATGAGGTGTGGGTTGTTTGGCAAGGGACAGGGTTCTGTGACAGCTGGGCACACAGCTGCCAAGTGGCACGGGCTGGCTGCTCCCTATGCCAAGATCCACCTGTGCCAGTGCCATCCCTCAGTCCTTCAGTGGCCCCAGGAGTACTGGTGCCCAGGATGGCTCAGGCCCATGCGCCTTGAGGCAGCCTGCAGCCTACACACTAGATGTCTGCCTTGAGCACCAGGCCTGAACCCCAGAAGCTGCCTCCAATTGTCTAGGTCAGGGTGAGGCCCTTCCTACCCCACCTGGTACCTGGTGGCCTCAGCTGACCCTGGGAGCAGAGAGAGGCCCCCCAGGGCACCTGAAGTTAAAATTCCCAGCAGCCTGTCAAGGGGTACAAGGAGCCAGCTCAGTGTGGCCTTAAGGGAGACAGGAGACATCTCCCCCCCAGTAAGCACAGGCCCATGTTGTACCTGTTCACAGCAAAGTTCTCAAACCCAAAGATGTCAAGGAGGCCAATAGACCGGCGGGAGTTCGCTTCCTGGGAGGGGGGCTTGTAAATGGCTGCATTGATCTTGTCCACAATCCATACGAAGAGACGCCCGTAGATGCCCTGAAAAGCAGCCACACCAGCCACTGATCCAGCGCACTCTCCCTGGGACCCACAGTGGCCCATGGCCTCACCCGACCAACTATGGGAGCTGAGCTTCTCTGGCCTCCATGGACCTTCTCCTGCCCCACAGCCCCTGCTCCAGGTAGGACGGCCTCTGGACCCTTACTCCTGCTGGGCAGGCTGGGAAGCAGCCAGCCACCTTTGGGCCCCCGCCTCAGGCTGTCAGTCTCCCCATCTGCTCTGAGGAATGTGAAGTGCTCAGCACCCAGAACAGGCCTAGTGGCACAGGCTGGGGATTCAGAGTGGCGGACATGTGACTACAGAGTAGGAGGGCTAGAGGCCCTGCCTCCTGACCCAACCCTCTCTGTGTTTTCTGTAGAGTGGATCAGAGCAGGCCACAGGTCAAGGCCTGAGGGTAGGGCCCAGCTCTAAGGACCACTCATGCTGTGCCTCGGCAACCCAGCCTCTGAGGGGCAGCAAGCAGGTAGACACCCCACAGCAGCCCACCTTGACAAAGGCATCTCGCACGTCTAGCGCCTGCTCCCGGCTGAGCGGGGTGGACACAGTCTCCCCTCGGGTGATGAGGGTGCGGCTGGTCAGGCAGCTCATCAGGTCTGGGGGGTTCACCTGGGGCAGACACACCTGGTGATCACTCTGACCTGTGGGCCTGTCCCTCCCTCAGCCTACTCCTGAACTTTCTCCCTCTCCCACCCAGCCAGCCCCAGACTCCACCCTCACTCAGATCCCTACCCAAGGTCCACAGCCAACTGCCCAACTGCCTCTGGACTCCAGAAGCTGTCTAGACACTGCCTGGAAGGGTTCTTCTCCCAGACAGCCCCACTCACCTCCCACCCTCTGCCCCTCTAGGCCTACCTGACTGACTTTATTCATACCCACTTTCTAACATGCCTAGAGCCTAGTGTTTGTTAAGTGACTGAGAACAGACTATACTTGACCCACAGATACCACTGCTTTTTGCCCAGATATATGGACTAGGGCCCAGAGAGTGACTCAGCCAGGAGTGCGCAGCGGAGTGTCACAGGGCCCCAGGCTTCTAGCCTGCACCATCTCAGGGCAGCCAGGCTAGGACGAGCCCTAAGGACCCAGGACCCAAGCCCAGCACAGAGCCTAGCACAGCTGGTCCTTGGTGTTGAACATGCCTTCTGCAGCCAGAGGCCCCCAGGGACATGGTCTGTACATGCCAACACCCCGAACTGCATATCAGCACCACCTTCACCAGGACAGAGAGAAGGCACTGACCTCAAGCAGGGATGCAGCAGTGGCCAGAGACGGAGAGAGAAGGACCTCACAGGCATCCAGGTTTTCAAATGTGCGGGCTGCCGGCAGCAAGGGTGCAGTGTCAGGGTGGGGAGGACTGGGAAGGGGCTCCGACAGACACAGGAGGATAAGCTTCCACACCGCTCCTGCTGCCATCACAGGGCAGCGGCACCGTGAGTGACTGCATCTCTGGGTCAGCAAGCGTGGGTTAAGGGTCCCCTAGACACTATGTGGTGAGGACCTAGGTGCACCGAGCACCATCCCTAGCTTCCAAGCCACCCGCTGAGCTGTGCATAGCTCCTCAGCCTCTGCCCTAAACCAATGGTGCTCAGGGCAGCAACCCCAGCGCCTTTGAGACAGGCTCTGGGAATTGCCCTTCCCAAATGTGTGCTGCTCAGGCAGGCCTCAGGACCTTGGCAGAAGCTTCTCCCTCTGCTTGGTGCATGCTTTCTCTCAGGCTCCTAAGACTCACTGGACTGATTGCCTTACTGTGGAGACACTGAGTGAATTTCCTCGAGCTCCCATTTTGCCAAGACCCATGCTGGAAAGCAGGAAAAAAAGGAGAGGAACTAACACAGGACGCCTCCCACCCCATACTGTGACACCCAGGGAGTGTCAGAGAAGTGAGCATGTCCCTTTCCTGGCCTTCCCCCTCAGAAGATGACTATTCAGTCACTCACACCTTAGTATGAATTAACTCAAAGATTTATCTTTTCTCTAAGATGTCTAATCCCTTTAAGGCCCACACTCAACCCCCAGGGATACTTGCCTGTCCACTCTCTGGTGGAATTTTTGCACAGCAGCACCTGAAGCTGATGTCAAGCTAGCTGACCTCTTCAACTCTGCCTGCAGGGGAACTCTCCCTGTGGAGGGGCTGGGCTGGGCAGAAGGTGTACTGCCAGGCCCCAGGCACCAGGTGTGCACTGCCCCTGGTGCAGGCAGCGCAGGACACAGCCTTACCCTCGTACTGCAGGTTGCCCAGGTGCAGGATGGCAGCCAGGAGCTTCGAGATCTCCCAGTTCTCGGTGTCAGTGAACATGAGCACCTTCATGGCGGAGCGGATGTTGGCATACTCCTGGCTGTCCACACGGCCCTCACAGGTTGTGCAGTTGCCCTGGGATAGGTAGGGCAGTGAGAAGCAGATGTCAGTGATGCCATGGGCTCCCAGAGAGGTGGTGGATGGGCTGAAGGCCCCCTTCTGCCAGGCCAGCCTGGAGCTCCAGGCGCTGGTGGCTCCTGAGGCTCACTATGGCAAGCCCATACTTGCATGCTTGGCATAAGCAGTCTCTTCCAGAAAGGCTGGAGAGCTTCTGCCTGGGCTCCTCAAGAACTCACCCCATCTGGGAGTCCTGGGTGCCCCTTCTCCCCAAGAGCAGGAGGAGCACAGATCTCTGCCGGTCACCTACCTGGCAATCACAGCCCCAAGACCCCGCAGGGCCTTCTCCAAGCCCTGGAGACGCCCACCCTTGGGGGCCTAACCCTCACAGGGGCAGCCTGGTGTAGACACAGGTGGAGCTGGCAGATGAGTAGGTGCTATCACGTGTCTCCAGCTGTGACTGCCACTGTGGAAGTGTCCAGCAAGGCCCAACACACCCTCAGGTATCTGAGCCCACACTTACATCCTTGGCCCTGCTGGGCCTCCCCAGAAGTGGTGCTCCCCACATCAGTCTGCTGTGTGCATGGCCCCAGAGCTCCTAACCTAGGACAGCTGGCACAGATGGCCTGGGGGACCACTTCTTTTTGGTACCTAGACAGCTGCAGCAGCCTGCCCTGAGCCAGCCCTCAGGGCCTAGACCCCAGGAGCCAGCTTCCTAGGGGCCTGGGAGCCCAAGAGGGCTCCATTTTTGTGGCCTTAAAGACTAAACCCATGGCTTATGTGTGCTTGCAAGCGAGTGCACCTGGACACATGGGTGGGCATGTGTGTGTGTCCCTGGGTCAGACGTCTACATTTAGAAATGTTTTCATTGTGAGAGCTGGTTTAGGTATCTGTTCCCAAGTTCAGGATAAGCAGTGTGACACCGAGAACCCTAGGACGGCTGGGGCACCCCCAGGGTGGTTCTACCATGCCTCCAACTGTAGCAGGGGTTAGCCACATGGCAGCCTATCAAGCTAGCTGACCTCTTCAAGCTGACCTCCTGCGCCCCACTCTTCCTTAGGTGGCCCCCAAGTCTCACCATGGACAAATAGTTGTAGTCAGTGGCCTGGCCCAGGCCCAGCTTCTTCTTCTGCTCCTCACTCATGCCCTCCAGCATGCAGTAGAAAACATGGTAATTCCGCTCATCTGGGGCCTGAGAGTGGGCACAGGAGTGGGGAAGAGAACAAGCTTAGGCAAGTCCATGGGGACACTGGGCACGTAGGTGGATGGGGCAGTAGGGGCATGCAGGGCAATGCAGATGGGGGCACCCAGCCACCTCAAGCCACGCTGCCCAGGGAAGGAACTGAGTCTGCTTCTGCACTGGGGGCCTGGACCTACTTGGCGACAGACTCGAGACTTCTCCAGCAGGTACTGCTCAATCTTGGCACCCTCAATGGCACCCCGCTTGTTGAAGTGGATGTCAATGTACTTCCCGAAGCGGCTTGAGTTGTCATTGCGGATGGTCTTGGCATTCCCGAATGCTGTGTGGTGGGGAGGGGACATGGCGAGGCCAGCCCATTCCAGCCCCCCGGCCCTGCCTATGGAGCACCTGCACTACCTTCCAGGATGGGGGTGGCCTCCAGAACCTGCTGCTCAATCCATGAGTGCTGCCCACTGATGGCGGCCAGGAACTGCAGGATCAGCTTCGTGCTCTCTGTCTTCCCTGCTCCAGACTCCCCACTGCAGAGAGAAGAGAGCCAGGTCTGGCATCAGCTCAGGCTTCCATAGCCCGAGGCCACCACTCCCAGTGCTGCTCTCTCCACAGTGCTCCTGTCTGCAGTGCTGGCCCACACCTGGACCCTCCAGGACTGGGAAGCTGAAGAGCTCAGGGCGGATTCATCACTTCATTTAAACCTCCTTGTTAGGGCTTGTGTCTAGATGTCCTCTCAAAGCCTCCTATGGCCGTAGGTGGGGGTTTTCAGAGGAGGCTGGATCTAGAGTGTGGGGTGCTGGGATTAAGGGTGTGTGGTTATTAAGTTAGACCACTGATTGGCCTGGCGAGGTTCTGGGTGTGGACAATGGGAAGGCCCTCCCAGGGTGTGAGTGCTGCTCCCCTGAGGGCATGCAGCCTGGGTGGACCCTTGCTTTGCCACTTGCTGCTGCCATTTCTGCTGCTGCTTTGCTGCCCTTTGCCTACTGTGAACTGTTTCTCTTCTGTGATGCCTGTCTGTCAGCCATGGCCTGAAACCTCTTCAAACTATGGGACAAAATAAACCTTTCCTCCCTTAACTTTGAGGGCCAGGCATCTTGTCTCCGTAACAATAAAGCTAACCAAGCCAACCCTCCTTCCATACTTGCCACAGAACACGCATGTATCAGATGCTCACGTTAGTGCTTTAGCTCCTACCCTCGGGCCAGAAGACAGAAACTAGATGCTTCCTTTGAGGATGGCCATGACTTAGCACCAGACTGGCTTCCAAGGCTAAACGTGAGTTTTGGTGGTGTTAACGGTGCAGAGGGCCTCCAGGAGGGGAGGTGGTTCGACACCGTGGCCCAGCGCAAGACGCGCAGCTTGGCCCTGGGAGCTTCCTGGGAGCCCAGCAATGGAGCAGTTCCTAGCAGCACCGCAGGGCTGCAGCTCGAGGGGCTGAGCCTGGAGCCCCACACTGAGGCAGCCACCCACCTAATGATACAGCACTGGTCTCTGCTGTTGCGCTTCATGTTGAAGTAGCAGTTGTCGGCAATAGCAAAAATGTGGGGTGGCATCTCCCCGATCTTCTTGTTGGTGTACTGGCGGATGTGCTCCGGCGAGTAGATGGAGAGCAACTGGTAGGGGTTCACCGCCACCAGGATGGAGCCCGTGTATGTCTGTGGGCAGCAGAGAGGGGGTCATTCTGTCCCATGTGGGAGGCTCTGCCTGAGCTTCTCTCTGGAGGGAGAACCCTGGCCTTGGTGACCTGGGTGGGCTCCTTTTTTAGGGCTGGGCGGGGCAGTCAGACTAGCTCAGTTTAGGGCCTGGCTCTGAGGAGCTGCTCAGGGACAGTGAATGAAGAAAGGAGGGGAGGCCAAGGGCGAGCCTCAGGGCTTGTTTCCCTACCTTCACCTGTAAAACAGACATCATATAACTGTTTACAAAGAGGAAGGAACTGTATATTTTTAAATTCATACAGCACAGTGGGTACACCTTAAATATCACCTTTCATCTGTACCCTCTAGCCCTGAGTCCCATGTTTTAGAATGAAATTCATAACTGGCCCATGTCCAGAGGAGGTACCAGGTTGGTGAGGGAGCAGGACACTGAAACTGAGCCACAGAGAGCAGATGGGGCTGACTCGAGGCTGAAGAGCCAGGTGCCCGGGCTCAGATGAAGCTGGGGCAGAGGGGCCTCAGCCTCAGCGGTCCATGTGGCTCAGAGGCCACCCAGTGCCTTCTGTGCAGGGCTCCTCTCCAAGTGCACAGATCCCTTCTGTGGTGAGCCCAGATCCCTGCCCTATGGGACAGCACAGCACAGCACAGCACCCTTCCCTCACAGCAGATGCTCAAGAGTCAGAGCACCCCAGCTAGAAGAGGTCACCCTGAAACTGGTGATGGATCCATGACAGTTGAGGCCTAGAGGAACTGAAGAGAGATAAGTCCAGACAGGCAGGGTGACAGGCCCACACACCTGGGACTCCATGGATGACAGTGGAGCCCCACCACACCCCAGCAGCCCTGAGTGGCCATGCAGGGAAGGATGGTCGCAACACTGCATGCCAGGAAATGCCTGCCAGGCTAGGGCCCCAGCAGCAGGCCCTTCTCCAGCAAGCCTCTTCTCAGCACCAACAGCCAGGCCAGCCGAGCCTCACTGTGCTGGGAGCCCAGGCAGCAGGAGGAATTTGGGGGGGGTGAACAAGCTAGCGAGCCTCTGGGGGCTCTCTGTACCCCACTCACCCGCCCTTCACAGCTGGTCTGAGGTTGTAAAGTGCCAGAGAGAACAGGTGAGAGAAGGGAGCTGGTCAGCGGAAATGGGGCCACTGGGGCATCCTCTGAAAGCACTGCTACCGGGCTGACAGGTGGGTAAGGCCCATCCCCCACAGGAAGCAGGAAGCATCTGCACCAGACAGGGACTCAGCTGCCAGAACTGCCCCTTCAGCCAGCCTCAATTTGCTCATCTATACAAGGGGCTGGTTAGCACCCACCTCCCTGGGCCAGGATAAAGACCAAAGGGCCAAGCCATAACCCTCACCAGGTGTCTGGCGCTTAAGGCCCTTTTCTCTCCTACTCCTTGCTCTGAGTGTGATACTCCACTCCCTAGCCTTTCGCTGCCACATGGCAACAGTCACTCAGCAGCGCCTTATGAAGACCTTGGCAGAGCCAGGCTGGGACCCACGATTCCTTCAGGTGGAGGGTGGGAGGGTGAGAGCCCTGGACTCCCCAGGGGTATGGAGCAGGCAGGCGTGAAAGGGAGTGACACCTGGAGAAAGGTCCCAGAGGACAACTGGCAGTCACAGAGGCTGGAAGCCAACTCGCTTTGAGCCAGAGGGGGGTCAGACAGGCTTGCGGAATGGGGACTTCTTGGGGCTGGCCCCTTCTCCTCCTCTCTGCCTTCTGTGGCTCCCTCCCCTGCTGAGGTCCTGCTGCTGCCCACCCCAGTGTTCACCCTTCTTCTAATGCTGCCCCTTCTCAGCCTGCCCAACTTAGCACCAGCGTCAGCACTACTCTTGGCCAGGGCAGAAATCCAGGTGGCCCTCAGCACCTCGCTTCCCTTCCCCCACTCCCTTCCTTCTGCTTGCCCTGCCCTGTACCACTGCACCCCTCTCAGCAGACCGTAGTGTGCTCTCTGATGCAGACCTCCCTCATGGGCTTCGTGTTCACCCTCACCCAAAGTCCACAGCTTCTCTTCACCATGGGCCTCCACGCCTACCACCTGCTGCCCTCATTATAGCCTGGAGGCCCCCCTGATTACGAAAGCCCCATAGGTCCCCTCCTGAATCCCAGGCCAGGAGCCTGCTCCCCTAGCCCCCTTAGCTAGTGAATTCCTCCTGTCCTTTGGGCCAAGCTGAGATGATAACCCCTGAAAGCAGGAGCCCCCTCTGGGCCATCATATTCCATTCATCCTTTCAGTTGGTTTCCATGACTTATGTATGGTTCATGGTACATGGACATGCTCTGCAGTGTTTGCTGAGTGACCAAAAGAGTGGCTATATTAATGGCTGAGTAAACAGCATTTTAATTGCTGTCCCTAGGAGCTAGCAAGGAAGGGGGCTTGGGGAAACTGGTAACAGCCCAAGGCAGCCCTAGCCACCCCGCAGGAAGTGTGGCTGGCACACGGCTGGCAGAAAAGGTACAAAACAGTAAGAGTGTAGCGAGAGCTGTTTCCCTCGCAGAAGAAAGTGAAAAACTCTGTACACACGCATACTTCCTCTCAGAGGAGCAATGAAGAATCAGTAGCGGTGGTCCCATCTTTGCCAAAAGGGAAACATCCACTCTGTAGCACACAGAGTCATCTAAAAATGAGCCATGCATGGTGGGGCAGATGCCTGTAATCCTGGTATTCAGGAGGCTGAGGCAGGAGAATTAAGAGTTCAAGGCAAGCCTGGGCTATGGGAACAAACTTGTCTCAAAAAAACAAATAGACAAAATCACCAAAAACAAGGTTCATCCAGTTTGGGCAACTTAGTGAGACTCTGCTTCAAAATAAAATAAAAAGAGCCAGGGATGTAGCTCAGGATCGAGAACCAACCTAGCACGCATCCAGCCTGGGTCTAATCCTTGCATCACAAAACTAACATAGAAACTCACTGAACCTCCTTTCTCAGGAAAGGAAGAGGACCCTTCCTAGCAGAAGAGCAAGTATAGACCAACTGCTAATGCTGTGTTCACCCCCTCTAAGTGAAGGGATTGACTAGGGTCACCCAGCAGGCTCCAGAGTGGGACAGTGGGACCTGTGGAGCAGCCAGGGCAGAGAGAAGAGTTTGGGGCAAGCCCTGGCCTCGGCAGCGAGACCCTGGGGCTCTGGGCCTCTGACCCTGTGTGGCCTCAGCATGCCCACTGGGCCTCTTTCTGAGAGTCCAGGGCAGCAGAGTTCATGTCCCAGCCTGGAAGAGGCCTCTTACTGGATTTGTATAGTAAACCATGTGCAGGAGTGTGGGAGGAGATGAGGATGATGCCCAAAACGAGGACACAGCAAGGGCTGTACCCTGCAAGGGCTCCAAGTTCCCAGCACAGACCGTGGCCTCCAGGGAGTGAGGGGGCCTTGATTCCTAAGGGCGGTTTCCAGGGTCCCTCAGGCCTCTGAAGCCCCAGCTCCCTTTCTGGGTCTGACAAGGGACCGCCCTGCTGACCTCCAGCCTCCCATTGGCTGCCTCTTGTCAGCTGACCTCACCTATCCCAGGAGCCCTTGGTCACTCCCCAGCAGGAGGCTCCACTAGGAGCCTGCCTGCCCCCGCCTCCCTCCCCTCTGCCCACCTAAGCAGGCCACTTACCCTCAGTGGGTCCCTCATGGGGCTCCTTCTTGTCCCCTTCTTGCCACACACTCATTTCCTTCACCCTAAGCTGCTATGGGTGGGGCAACTTCAGCACACAGTTCTGGGCCTGGCTAACTCTAGACAGCCTGTGTCCCTGTCTATAAAATAGGGCTACTGAGCTACAGTGGTTCTGAGTGTGGAAAAGACCCTGGAGGGTCCCAAAACCTTTCTCAAGAAATATGCAAGGTTCCTTACACCTGTGAGACCTTCCAGGTGTGGTGGTGCACACCTGCAATCCCAGCTGCCCGAGAGACTGAGGCAGGAGGGCTGTAAGTACAGGGCCAGCCTGAGCAACCTAGATAACTTAGTAAGAACCTGTTTTAAACCCCAGTTTTAAAAAGGACTATGGATATAGTTCATTAGTAGTATTTGCCTAGTATGTGTAAGGTTTCCAGTTCAATCCCCAGTAACACACATACACACACACACACACACACACCAGAGGCCAGATTGTCTCCATATGGAGACAATCACCACATCAGATTGCATGCAAGCAATGAACCCCAGACATGAACCCCACTGAGCCAGAATTAAACAGACACTTGTGATCAATACCACTCACATGGTGTTTGCTTTTTTTTTATGTTGACAAATAATAGGATTTTTCTCCCATTAAAATATGCTGTGCTATAAAGGATTCATGGGCTGGGGAGATGGTTCAGTGGAATAAGTGCTTCCCTGGCAAGTGCAAGGGCCTGAGTTCAATCCCTGGTTCTGCCAAAAAAAAAAAAAAAAAAAAGATTCATTATGCCTTTCTTTTTCATTACTGGAGATTGAACTCAGACTTTCACACTGAGCTATATTCCTAGCCCTTTTCAATTTTGAGACAGGGCCTTACTAAATTACTAAGTTGCCCAGGCTGGATTTGAACTTGTGATCCTCCTGCTTCAGCCACCCAGAGTGCTGGGAACATAGGCTTGTGTCACCATGCCTGGCTCCTATTATGGTTATTTTTAAATGAATTAATCAATCGTTCTTAAATTTATTTTAATTAGTAATACAGTAAATTCAATAGATATAGTCCACTTAAGGAATAGCTCTCTGGCGTCCTCAAAAGTGTTTCCTCTTCCTCTTTTCCTCCCCCTTTAAATACCGCTTTCCCCTTTTCCATTCACGAGAACGTCTAGACTAAATGGCCTCCGGAGCTCACCTTCTGCCATCCTCTGAACCACCCTCTTGGGCCACTGCTGTCCTTGCTGCTTTAGATGAGCTTGGTCTCTTGGGTTTTGATGGGGAGTAGAAACGGCTGACGGGCTGAATTCAAGATTTTGAGGTCCTGCTCCACCCCTTCCCTGAGGATACCTGCTCCTTAGCTGGGCTCCTGGAGTGGTGGGGACCTGGAGCCAGCCCTAGCCCCACAGCAAACACCCCGGGTGTGCAAAGGCCCACCACCACTACCACCCTGCTCCTGGCTGAAGGCTGAGCTTGTCCTTCATGGACACCTGACTTCCCCTGGTTTCCAGGACCATGGAGGCACAAGACTCTCTAGGCACCGGCCCCTTCCCAGGCACATGGAAAATTTTCAGGCTGAGTAGGGTGCGGGCTACCGGCGGACACTCACATAGATGAGGTGCTCCCGGTAGCGGATGAGCAGGTTGCGCAGAATGCCGGCCTCATTGAGATCCCCCAGGCGGATCATGTCCTCCACACCGTGTACAGAGGTAGGGTGCATGGGCTTGATGTTCGTAGCATGGTGCGGAGAGATCCAGTGCTCCTGCAGAGACCCGGCTGTCAGTTCTAACAGTGACCTTGGGACAGCACCGCCCATGTCAAGGTGGCAGGCAACTCTGGGCCCACCCGATGGCGTTAGTAAGGTGCTCAGACCACACCCCGGGGCTTTGCAAGGTACAGTATAAAAGTGCAAAGCTGGAGTCAGGCGTGACTTTAGCGGGAGAAATATGCAAAAAGGAATTTAGGAAGTCAAGCATATGCACATGGGCATGTTGATGGAGCCCCACAGAGGGCGCTATTTAGGTAGGTGCCCGGAGGCTACATCTCTGGGAAGGTGCCCTTTGATCTGCGTCCCACATGAGGACACAGAAACCCCGTAAGAAGAGGTGGGACAGCAAGAATAGCAACTTCAAGTAGGGATAGCGTGCCAGAGGGAAAGCACCAGGGGACATAGACCTCCAGGGACACATGTCACAGGGCTCGCTGCCCGTGTATGAGAAAAGGGCAGAGTCGTCGCAGGTTGAGGGGATCCAATGCGGATGACCTTCTGCTCCTTTTCTTCCCTGAAATATTTCCTGTGGCCACCAGGTGGCAGGCGGACGCATCCTCTAGCTGGAGGGCCGCGGGTTCCTCTAACCTCAGAGTCATCCCCCTAACCGTCCCCCAACCCAGGACATCCAGCGTCATCTCATCCAGACTCTTCAGAGAGTCTGACCTGCGCTCCAGAATTCCCACAGTCATCCCGTTCCCAAACGCCAGGAACCGGGAACCTGGAGCCAGTTAGGACCTGACATCTGTGGCTAGGGGGCCACTGGGCCACCTCCCAGCTCAAGACCTCCTTTCGGAACAGAGGTGATGCATTTTTCGGGTACACGTTGTGCCTCCTCCGGCCTTTCTCTAGCACCATCGGCCCCCACAGCTGCACTCCAGCAGAAATCTGAGTGTCAGTCTGCCTGCTCGCTCAGCACCAAGGGGTGGCTATACGAAGTCTAGAGCCCATCTCCCTCCGGGTTATCCCCGGCCTCTTGGAGAAGGGTGGTGGCCAGGCCAGGGCACTTAAAGGGAAAGAATCAGGATAGAGTCAGCCAGCCCAGCTCCAAGATATTCTGTGGCCAGGAGATTCCATCCGCATCAGTCCTAGGGGCCCGGGAGTGAGGTCAGCAACCTTCCCAGGCTTTCTGGCCCTGAGCGGAACATTCCTTGCTCCCAGGCACCCTATTTATTGATAAAAGCTAATCCTTTTGGAAAATTCCCTCTACCTGTCCTCACTGGGCCCAGGCATAGGTGGGGGAAGGGCTCCTGCAGCCCCACCTCAGGGCATGGCTCCTCCCAGGACCGTTCAGGACGAGGTATCTGACTCATTGGGATCTATGAAAACGACGTATGCTCTCACTCATCCGTCATAATGTTCAGTCACAGAATTACAGACCTTGCTTAGTGGAGACAAGTCAGACTCACTAGGTGAAATGACAGAGCCAGCTGTGAAGCAGAGCCAGCCACTGCCCCCTCCTAGCTGAGAGCAGCAGCCTGTGGGCCAAGGTCCACGGCACTTCGGCTCAGCTTGGGGCAAAGTGTAACTAGGGCAGGAGCCAGGCCAGGCCCTGAAGGAATGTCAGCGACCCTGAGGGGGAGAGGGGAAGACAGGGGCAAAGGACAGAAGGAGAAGGAGAGTGAGAGCCAGAGCCAGAATGAGGAAGGTGGGGCAGCAGAGAGAGAGAGAGAGAAAGGAGATGGGAAAGAGGAGAGAAGAGAGAGAATTGAGACAGACAGAGACAGAGAGACAATGATCATGGAAAATTCCAAGGGTTGAGGACCTGTGTGAGAAAGAGCTGGTTAGAGCTGCATGTGGAGAGACAGGCACTGCGAGGCAGAAGGGGAGGAAAGAGGGCCCTTCTGGCGTGGGGAACAGATTCATGGTTCCAGGGAGGACAGGAACCATGACCTTTTGCACAGGACTGGCTTGGTAGTTATTCCTGGGTAGACCCCCTGCTGAGCTTTGGGGACCATATGGGACTTGCCTGGTGTATGCATCCAGTTCCTGGGAGTCCGTGGAACACAGGGCAGAGAATAATGGTCCAGACTTGGGGAAAGGGACAGGGACAGAAAAGGAGCCAGAAAGTCAAGGGCTGGTACCTCTGAGGCAACCCCCAGCCTGTCTAATGTGTCTCTTGCCAGCTATTCAAGCCCCTTCCCCTCTGCAGCCCTAGTCTCAGGGCCTGGGGTGCAGATGGGAGGGGATCTGGTGACAGTTACGGGACACCAGCTGACACGCAACACAACCCAGGTGAAACCTAAGCTGCAGCCCAGGCCCTCAGTCCCCACCCTCGGGCTCCAAGCAGGTGCACAAGTCTGGCTAGGCTGGCAGCTGTGCCCTGTGTTCTTTTCTGTGACTGAAGCTGCATAGTGGCTTTTTAGGGTGTCCTGGAGCTGGAGCTTCAAGGAGAGTGCTGTAGGCCCCCCTGTCCCTCATGGAACCTGAGTCTCACAGCTGCTGCTGAGAAGCTGGTCAGGGAGACGGGCATAGAAGCCAGAAGTCTGGTTCTATTCCCAGCACTGGTACCTGAGTAACCCGCTCCTCAGTGCCTTGGGGACTCCACAGAATGACAGTTTTAGCCTATCTTGCTTCTTCCAAATGCAGCAAAGTTCCAAAGACAGAATTTAAGTCAAAGGGTTTTTCAGGCCCTAAGGAGACATCCTGGAGGGTCTTGGGGTGCAAGTGGGGGCCTGGCTTACTTCACATCAACCACCCTGCCTAAAGGTGCCTCTTCTTCCTTAGCAGAGTATCTGTTCCAAGTCACTGTGCCCTATTTTTCCTCCCCACCCCTCAGACTGGAGCTGGGACAGGGACTCAGGTGTACATCTGTCCCCAGTGCCAGGCACAACACAACACAATCCAAGGCTGACTCTCCCTTAACCTTCATGTCCCTGCCAGGCTACAACCATTCTGTATTGTGTCTGCCTGTCCCCAGTGCCACATACATGCACAGGCATGTTGTGCAAGAGCTCAGAGGCCCCAAGTGTCCCTTGTACAGAGTACCCCTCTTCCCCTGGTAGGGCCCCAGCCTCAGAACTTGCCTTCCCTGTACAAGGCCCACTTCCTGCATTCTTTTCTTCTGAGACCTGAGAGGTCAAGGCCTAACCTGTTAGCCTGATTCCCAGGGCAGCATCCTATTAGACAATTAATTCATTGGATGCCACAACCAGAATGAACAAGACTATAGGTATTCACAGACCCACTAGCTCTCAGGCTGGCAGTGACTTCACTGAGGTGCTTTGCCTGTGTGGTCTCAGGAGCCAACAGCCCTAAAAGCAAGGATTTTCAGCATTGTAGGGAAGAGAAGCTGAGACTTGGGAGGGAAAGAGACTTGGCCAAGGTTGCAGAGCTAGCAAGCTGGCACGACGGGAGCTGACTGCAGCCCGTCTGCCCTCTAAGGAGCCTGACACACTTCCTTCAGATGCTGTGCTAAGCGGATCAGGTGCTTGGGGCAGTGGAACAGGCAGCTGGGGGTGAGGGGCTTCTCGCTGGAGCCATGGGAAAAGATGCACAGAAGAGTCCATGTCTGAGACGCAGGAGCAGGGCACAGGCCCCGAGTGCCTCCACTCTCCCACTGCACGTCACTTCCTGAGCCTGCCATGGGACACACAGGCCGGGAGGGCTCGGCTACTCACATTGCCTTCATCGTCCACCACCTGGATCTGCCCAGAGTCACACAGCTTCACCACAGCCCCGATGGGCACATCAAACTCCTGCCCGGATCGCAGGTCCATCCACACATAGTCCCCCTGCAGCGAGAGGTCCGAGCATGAGCAAGGAGGCCCCTTTCCCCACAGTCCTCAGCCCGACCATGAGAAGGGAAAACAGGGAGCTGTGCAAGCCATTACCCCCATGACGGTACCAAGCCCTCTTGTGGGACAGCCACTACTCTGTTTTTTTACAGAGAGGTAAGAAGAGGCTTAAAGGGAAAAAACCAACCACACAGCAGGCCATGTGACCTGGAGCCTGGTTCTCAGACATAGCCCACAAACCAAGTCTAAAACTCAAAGTCAGAGAAACGGGCTTAGAACAAGAACACCCAACGCTGATATGTTAAACATGCATGAAGCACCTACTGACTACAAGATGCTAATTGATCAAAATGCTGGAGATGGAGCTGAGGCTGTGGAGTCAACATCCTAGTTGAAGGAAACAAAATGAGCACCTGAGCAGGTGTATTACTAATGTGACCCCTTTGGACACTGGTGGGTGCTGTAAAAGCAGTAAGGGTGCCAACAGTGGAGGCACCCACTGGCAGAGGTGGTGGGCCTCTCCAGGCTGAGACCTGAGGGGTGAGAAGTAGCCCACTGAGGAAAGGCCAGGGGTAATGGGGGGCTCATGTGCAGAGGCCTCAAGGCAGGAACAGCCAGGAGGCCCTGGTGATAGTATCTGGTGACAGTGAGGGAGAACAGAGTTATGGACAGCAAGCAGAACATGAGAAACACAAAGATCCTTTGCTCTTAGAACAAAAGAATGGATTTTATTCTAATCCTAATATGATTTTGCAGGTGGTTCCTAAACTCCCGAGGAAGGTGAGAGAATTTAGAAATTCTGGTAAAAACATAACTTTATATCAAGTAACAGAAATGTGACAGCTGATCAAACCCATCCATAGCCAAGCTGCGGGAATGGCCCAGTGGGACAGCTTCAGGGTTGGGGTCAGAACTGGCCTGGGTGGGTGGCCCTGACCTCTGAGCCTCTGAGCCTTGGCTTCCTCACTATGCTGGCTCATGGCTGTCCCAGCCTTCTGTCCCTTCCAGGTCCTCATTTCACAGAATGTCAGAGCCAGGCCCAAACCTGAGCATTCTCTCAGCAAAAGAGAAGCTGGAGGAGCTGTGAACGAAGAGAGAAGCACACTCCCAGAGCTGCTCCCTCAAGGCACCATGGCCTTCCGTAAAGCTGTGGGGCTAGTGGGTGTCCTTCCCACCCTGGGGTGCAGCAGGTACAGATGGGAAAGTGGGCTGCTGGGTGGGCAGGCCCAGATCACACAGCCCTGTGGGTCACAGGCAGGAGTGGACTTCCACGTATGACGGGATGCCCCCAGAGTCTTGCATTATCAAGCTCATCACGCACCTACCTGTTTGTCCCCCCCTACCATTTACCTCCACATCTGCTGACTGTGCTGCTGTGCAGAGAAGGGCATATTTCCTTTGCGCTCCACAGCCCCCACTCCCAACTCCCAGCACAGACCCACACTAGAACTCTCATTCCCCAGAGCTAAGCAGGGGACAGGACTCAGAGTGAAGGAGGGACAGTGAGTGATAGGAGTGAGTGTGTGCAAGTGTGTGGGTGTGACTGTGCATGAGAAGGTGAGTGCAGGGCCAGAGTGGGTCCAAGAGTGCCAGCTCCCTCGGATGCCAGGTGAGCAGACCACCCCCAGTCTGCTCCATGGCAAGATAGATATCCCCTGTAAGGAAATGCCTGCAGCCCACCCTCATGCAGAAGATTCCGTCTCCTCAACTTCTCAAAGAGGTCACAAAATGTGTCCAGGGCCACACAGCTGCTTTGTGTGAAAGCCAAGAACAGACTCCAGGACCGGCAGACTCCAAGCCCAACCCTCTTTCCCAACATTCCCTGTGCCCAGTTCTGAGCAAAACAGGACAGACTGTTAAGGTCCCTGGCCTGAGGAGGAGTCACATGTATCCCCGGACCCAGGACAAGCCCTGACACACAGGAAAGATTTGATCCTCATGGAGGAAACACAGAGTAGCCAAAATGCAACACCTCCTGGCTAGGCATGGTAGTGCGGGCCTGTGACCCTAACACCCTGGCAGCTGAAGCAGGAAGATCACAAGATCTTGCCCAGCCTGGGAAATTCAGAAGCTTATCAAGACCTTGTCCAAACAAAACACATCAATTTTTTTAAAGGGCTGGGATGTAACTCAATGCAAAGGCCTATGTTCAATCCCTAGTAAAACTGAAACAAAACAAAAACGAACACCTCATGTGAGCAGAAAATAGAGGGTGGTAAGGTGCTCTGAGCCACACAGTGAGCAGAAGTGAGTAGAAGTCTTTTAACCTCTGGGCATGGCGTGAATGATTTTCATTTTCAAATCCATCTCTCCATCTGTCATCAGTGGAGCAGTGATGACTATTTCTAGTCCAGGTCGGAGCTTGAAGAAAGATTTTCAAATGACAACAAAGGGGCTTCAGGGGGATTCTGAAGCAAGACAGTCACTGAAGACACACATTTCTCAGGTCCCAGGCAAAGTCCTGACATCAGAATCAGCCAGAGAGTAAGGGCCTCCATTTTACAGGTGAGGAAATTGAGGCTCAAAGAGAAACAGCAATCTGGCACAGAGAGTCAACAAATCAGTGACCAATAGGCTTATTGGAACCTTGGGGCGAGAAACTGAAGCAACACAAGTCCTGGGCCAGGGGAGCGAAGGGAAGGAGTAGGAGGCTCAGATGGAGGATGAAGCTTCACTGAGGTAGGAGGGGGGCCCCAGGAAGGTGGACCCCACTCCAGGCTGCATCCCCAGGCTGTGGCTGGTCCCCAGGCTGGAGTGACATCTGGCCCCACTGCCCAGGGATGACTTTACACACAGTGGGATAGGACCTTACTGAACCTGGAAGGTTCCATCCACGACACCACCTGTGCCTTAGTTTTACAAATGTCAAATGAGTGGCTGGAGCCAAGAAGGACCCTTGGCAGGCTCCCCTAGCATTGCAGGTTCCCTGGCCTCAGCGGAGACTCCCCAGAAAGGGCCAATCCACATATTCTCTGGGTCACTGGAGTCACAGCACCCCTCAGCACCACATGCATAGGGCAGCCAGCACACGGCCAATGTGAGCATGCAGTTGAGTAAAGGGTTCTGATCCCGATTCTGCCCTTGAAGCTGTGCAGCTTTAAGTCAGTCCTTCAATCTCTGGCCTCGTGTTTTGCCAGCCTTAATTAACACAGAAAGAGTCAGTGTGGGCAAAGAGGCCTCCTACCAGGCACCAGACCAGCCCCAACACCGTCAGCCTCCACAGACCCCGGCCCTCTCTGACTCTGCCCCCTCTGGGCCCTGGTTGCATATGGCCACCTGCTGGTGGTGTGACACTGAGTCACCTGTACTGCCTCTGCCGGCCCTTGCTCATCTTCCTGAGAGCCCAGGGACAGTGGTTTTATCAGCCCCATTTCCCAGGCAAGAAAAGCAGACAAGTGCTTTGCAGTGCGCCTGTGGGCAAAGACGTGTCGACTGCTCACCTTGGGTGATGGGGACCCAGCGTGGCCATGCTTTTGGGCAGGTGGATGGCTGGTCCGCGAAGGAGGCCACTCCCAGCCCGGAGGGCACCCTGCTCTCACCCCAGGAAAGGCTGTGGATGGGCTGGAGCTTGGAGACCCGCGCCTGCCCCAGCCCTGCAGGCTGCCTGCGAGCCCTCCCGCTTGCCCCGCTCACCGGCAGGACCGCGAAGGTCTTAATGGCCTGGTTCAGGCTGCGCACGAGGGCCCACTTGCCGGGCTGCCGGGCGCTGGGGCCGGGGTCAGCGGTGCAGCCCGTGGGCTCCATGTCGCAAGGGCGGCGGCTGCAGCGGCTGCTCAGGCTCCCTAATTCACCTAATCCCGCCTGCGCTGCCAGGAACCCTAAACCTGGCCATCTGCTGCCGGCCCATGGCAACGGCGGCTTAGGTGACACCGGGGGCGGGGGTGGGGAGAGTGGGGGGGATTCCTGGGTTTCCGGGTGGTGGCTTCTCTGGGGTCAGAGCTGTGGATAAGTGATGCCGAAAGTAGTTTGGAGAAAATCAGCAAAATTAATGAAAGAAAACACAAGCCTGTCGTGGAACGGAAGACAATAAACTCCGCATTCAGGGACTGGTAGATGTCTCTTCCTGGCTGGCCAGCTCTGGAGACTGCAGACAGAAACATTTTCCTCTGGGCAACTGGAGGGAAAGGCATGAGGACGCCCCCTCCAGCCTGCGCACGCAGCGCTAGGCCCAGCTGCAGGCCATATTCAGCCATGAAGAGAGCGCTGAGGCCAGGTGCGTGTCCCCTGGCGCCCTGACACTGCCCACCTGCAGCTCAGAGCTCACCCTGCAGTGGCCGAGTTGGCTCCTACTTCCTGGCATCCGCCCTGGGACTGGATACATGACTGAGACCCCTACAGGCCTGGAGACCTCCTCCACCTGCTCGTGTCTGTACTCCTCCCTCCTTCCTCTTTTTTCTCTTTTCTCTTAGGGCTTCCTTTTTAGCTCTCTCCATTCCCTGGAATCCTGGAAATGCCTGTAAACAATAGCAGGGAGCAGAGTGGGGAAGGAAAAGAAGGGGACCTGTAGCCACGCACAGAGCACAGATGCAGGCAGCTCAGCCTCAGGATCTAGGGCCCTGCCCCAGCCCCAAATGACAGATGGCAGCATTCCCACCCGAGCCTGCACTCCTTCAGGACCTTTCTTCTAGGGATTGTCCCCCTCCTGCCAAACCCAATTCAAGCACTGCCCTCAGTGCCTGCCTGGTCACCCAGGTGCCCTGGCTTGGCGACCAGCTGCTCAGATGCAGGAGAGCGTGGAAGTGGCTCACAATCATTTCTATGTGCTCTTAGAACCAGCCTTCACTGAGCACTGGCTCCGACCTAAGCGTGAAGGACACTTCACCATAGTGTGCAGGACACTCAAGGAGACTTGCCCTCTGAGCTCTCTGCCTGGTGGGGTGGACAGGGCCAGGCCCAGATAAGGATGGCACCACCAGACAAGGGACAGACTCCCTGAGATGCTGCAGCTGGATGGACAGCCAGCCACTCCGTGGCTGCTACCCGGGGCAAGCTGTCCCTCCTAGGGGTGCCTTTGGCTGTCATATGATGCAGCCATACACTCAGAGCACTTGTGGGATTGTGCAGGTTAAGATGTATAAAGCACTTTGATTGATGTCATCAGAACAAATGCTTTGAGTACGACAGCAGGTGACAGGGTGGGGTTATAATCTTTTAGGCCTTCATGACGGGAAAGGCCTTCCAGCACAAAGAGCACAGCACAGAGAAATAACGGAAGAAGGGAGAGAGAGGCTGCCATGGCTGGGGAATCCCTAAGGGTCAGAGGCCATGGCCCGTCCTGCACCCAGACCTCAGGCACCCCAGATTTTAAAGTGGCAAAGACAAAGAGAAGATGAAAAGCAGCAAGACAGAGGGGACTCTTATTTGGGCGATCCCCTGATTTCTCAGCAGAAACTGTGGAGACTAGAAGGCTAGTAGAATAATATACTTAAAATGTTGAAATGGGCAGGTCAGATAGCTCAATGGACTAAACCCCTAAGGTGGTGATACCCAGGCCTACTATCAGCCTTCAGTACTGCTCATGCTGCAAAAGTGAGGTTTCATTCACCAAGGGGTAATCCTTCCTTCTCACCTGGGTCCTGGAAATCACTACACCTTCCGACTCTGAGAACTTGATCACCTTGGGTGCCTCATGTAAGTGAATCACATACGGTTGTCTTTTTGTTTGTTTGCTTGTGTGGTACTGGGAATTGAACTCAGGGCCTTGCACTTGCCAGGTAACTGCTTATTCTACTGAGCTATCTCCCTGGCTCACAGTTGTCCTTTTGTATGGATCTGGAATGCTCGAGGTCTGGGTACAGGAGGAGCCAGGGCCTCAGCACCTCAGAGGATCTCCCTTAGGGACTCCCCAGCCATGGTACCCTCTCTCTCCCCTCTTCCCTGTTAGTCTCTGGGTTGTGCTCTTCCCTTGTGCTGGAAGGCCTTTCCCATCAGTCCCCTTGCCCTGTTGGCCCCGTCCCCTGGGGCGCGCTGAGACAGTGAATGAGACTGGGTGTGGTGGTGCCAGCCCGTAACCCAGCTCTTGGGAGGCTGAAAACAGGTAGATCACCATGAGTCCATCTGTGTAGTTAGGCCCTGTAGACCCTATCCTAAATATATACATAAAAAAATAAAATTTACCATGGATGACTGACTACCATCCAAACAGTCAGAGTTGGTGAGGAAGTGGAGGAGTCAGAACGCCTGTGTCTTTTCTGGTGGGAATAATACAGTGACGGTGTGGAGCAGCATAGTGGTTCAGAAAGCTCAACACAGCGTTACTATAGCACTACATGAGTGGGCACCTCCATTCTGGCAGACACAGCGCTCAAAAGAACTGGAAGCAAACTCACACGGAGATGCTCCTGGGTCCACAGCCTGCAGTACTGCTCCCCAGGCAGTGCCCATCAGCGATGAGTGTGGAAACAAAGTGTGCTGTGTTCAATCACGGACTACTATCCAGCCTCGTAAAGGAAGGAAATTCTGACACCCACTACAACATGGGCCAGCTTTGAGAACATTGTGCTAAGTAAAATAATCCCTACAAAGGGACAACTGTGGGCCAGGAAGATAGCTCAGTAGAATAAGTGCTTACCTGGCAAGCACAAGGCCCAGAGTTCAATTCCCAGTACCACAAAAGCAAACAAACAAAAAGACAACCATATGTGATTCACTTACATGAGGCACCCAGGGTGATCAAGTTCTCAGAGTCGGAAGGTATAGTGATTTCCAGGACCCAGGTGAGAAGGAAGGGTTACCTCTTGGTGAGTAGGAAGGGTTCCTCTTGGTGAGTGAAACCTCACTTTTGCAGCGTGATCAATAGTGAAGGCTGATAGTAGTGAAGGCTGGCTCTCACCGTGTCCAGCTCAGTACCCACCTTTTAATTGGAGAATTTAATCCATTTATATTTAAGACAATTTCTGTTAAGAAAGGACTTCTGCTTTGCTAATTTGTTTTCAGTTTTAATATCATCCCCTCTCAGTTCCTCCATTACTGCCTTCTTTTGTGTTTAATGACTCTGTCCTCAGATACTGATTTGATTTTCCTCTCATTTTTTCTTTTATAAGATTTTCTGTTTTCTTTATTTCACTTTTTTATTTTATTTTATTTTTTGTCTTTTTGAGACAGGGTCTCACCGTGCAATTCAGGCTGGTCTTGAACTCACTTCATAGCCCAGGCTGGTCTTGTATTCACAGTGATCCTCTGTCTTCAGCCTCCCAAGTGCTGTGCACTTCACTATGCCCAGCTTTGTTTTCTTTATTTAAATTTTTTTCCCTAAAAGTATATTTATTTAAAGGTTAGCCTTCAGTTTACAATTACCATCGTAAATGTACAGTATAGTCAAAGGCCAAGTTAGCTTCGATAAGTACACCTGTAATCCCAGTACTCTGAGAGACTGAGCCTGAAGGACTGGAAGTCTAAGCCCTACCTGGTCAATTTAGAGAGAACTTGTCTTAAAATAAAAAAATTTAAAAGGCCTGGGGATGTAGCTCAGTGCAAAGACCCTGAGTTCAATCACCCTGTCCCACAACAAGGTAGAATGAGTGAAAACCTATGACCTCATGCTTGCTGCCTCCAAGTGATTCACTTGAGACCCGGGCACAGAGAGAGAGGTGGAAGGGCTCCATGGCAACAGCATCAAGAGGAGAACTAGAATATCTGCACCACTCTGTGGCCAAACAGACCTGAGTTCAAAACCCTTACAACAGACTTCACTGGGGGCTGACCCAGCTGCCACCAGCCCACACTTACCTTCACGCTTTCCTGCCCATACATCTGGGCCCTATGCTGGAGCAGGAAGAGCAGGAAATCATGTCAGACCAAAACAAACAACCAAATAGCTGTCCTTGAAGTCCATGAAGAAAGGGTCCTATGTGCCAAGACATGCGGCTCTTGTGCTCTCTGGCTCCTACAAGTCCTCCTGAGCCCTCAGTCCCATGTGTTTGTGCAGGACAACTATCACGGCCTCACAGCTTCCCCGCCCACACCCCTGCAGAAGCCCTGACATCCCCAGGCCCTTGTTCATGCTTTGTTCCCCTGGAGCCCTGGCTGTCTCAATCCTGTTTGTAGAAATTCTTTCTGGCAGCCCTCTGCCCCTCTGGAAACTGCCTGGGCAGGAAATAGTTACTCTCTGCATTCTTTCTGCCCCACCTGGCACGGAGAAAAAGAGCTCAGTGTTGTTTTGCTTGGGTGGGTGAGATGGGGCTGAAGGAGGCAGCTTCAGACACCCCAGAATCCCCAGGCACCCCAACCATATTCCCAAGGCCATAAACACAATGGGTCTGCCCACACTGCCACAAGGCACATGCCACCTACAGTGCCCAGTCTGATCTGTTCTCCCCACACCTCTGTGCCACTCTCCTCTTCCTGCCCCTCTTTTTCCACTATATCTACCCGCATGGCTCCCTGCCATGTTTACATGCACCCAGCTCAGATTCCAATATGCATTCTGAGCCTGGAGGTATAGTCTCAAGGGTGCCTACCCCTAGACTTGTGATGAAATGAGATTGTATGCAGCATGCCTGGCATGTCAGAGAACCAACAGAGATTCTGTTCTGCGTAATGGAGCCCTCACCAAATGAATAAGCCTTCATCAATGGAAATATTTGGGTTCTTGGACCATTTTTATGAAGGTGCCTCTTGCACCTTTCTGTACCCTGTGGGGTTCAGAAAGGTAGGGATGATGGATGAGTGCCTGGGTGTACAAAGGATGGAGGACGGCTGAGTCTTGATCACTGGTATATCCCTCATAGGCTGATCCTATACATGGAGAAAGAACCATCTCATTCTTTGAGGTCTCCTGAGATTTTTTCATTCCAAATAGAGAGACAATAAAGGATGAGGGGGTGTCACCCCCAGGAACACTCAGTATGACTGTATCAGTGGTGGTCGTGGAAGTGTCTGTGGAGCTCTGCCCCCAGGACTGGGCTAACCACTCTCTACGCACTGGCACTGCAGTCTCAGGTTAATACCATTATCAGGTTTTTGTTACATAAGCAGGAAATGGGTGCAGCAATCTGCCCAGAGCCGCAAGCTGGAAAGTGAAAGAACCAGGACTCAAACCCAGCCTTTGGCATTGGCGATGGTACGCGTGCTTCTCTGCAGAAGGGATCAGGGGGAGGCTGAAGAGATGGGGAGGAGGACACAGCTGCCCAGCCTGGCAGGGAGAAAAGAGTATGATCAGACTGGTAGCTGAGCAGGGGCAGCTCCCAAGCCTGAGGAGAGATCACCATGCAAGAAGGGCAGCCTAGGTGCTCTGCAGATCTTGCAAGATGAAGACAGGAGAGCAGGAAGGAAATGGAAGGGAGTGTGGCCTTGAGCTTCCCCTCAGCAGTGCTAAGAAGAGGACTTCCCTCTTCACTCCACAGGGGAAGACACAGAACTCAGGGAAGGCTAGGTAAGGATGCTAAACTCCTCACGCTTGTCAACAGGGAAGCTCAGGATGGAGCAGGTGTGTGTGCTCCACCTTACAGACCTGCAGAGGTATCCAGCTCTGCAGAACTGGGCTGCTGATGGACCAAAGGCACTCCTGTTGGAGGAGTGGGCAGAGCCATCATTTAGCTACTCATACCTGCCCCCAGCAGAGGCCCCGCAGGGCAGGTGGGCAGCATTCAGAGAAAGGAGGAGGGTGCACACAGGCTCCAGTCAGCCTAAGTCTACCTGAGCTAAAATACCCTACAGAACAAGGCTGCTGTGTTGCCTCTGGTGGCCCAGTACAACTGGAAGCTGTTGGCCAAGTCCCCGCAGCACCCGTCCAGTGAGTCTGAGGCCCTGTGCCAGCCCCTGCTGGCTTGGAGCCTACATTCCTGGATCCTGCTCTGGAGACAAGAAGCTCATTAGGACCTCAGGCTGGTCACGGGAAAAAGCTGAGACTCTGAGGCCACAGAGGCCTGGAGTATGAAGGGGTCCTGGAGGGCTTGGCTGAGTGGCAACATCTCTGCCTCCTCCCATAAAACCCCAAGGGATTCCCCTTGGGCTGTGCTATCCCCCGTCATTGCTGCCCAAGGCCCTCAGGACAATCCAGGCTCAGGGTCCTTCCTAGTCAAGTCCATAGCTAGAAATGCAGGGATTCTGAGATGTGGGTGAATCAAGGCTTTTATCCCCTGGAGCAGTCAGTGGAAGGAGGAAGCCCCCTGGGGCATCAGAGGGAGCAGGTCCCCGACAGGCAAGAAATTTTCTTAGCTGGGCTTTAAAGAGGATGTAGGGATCTCCCAAAACATAAGATGGGAGGGGGCAGCACCGAGAAGCAGAGAAGCAGATAGACAGCAGCATGTGGGCCACGGACCAGGTCAGCTCTGCCTCAGGTGTGAGAAGCCTGAGCACTCTGAGAAGCACTAACCTGCTGAAGAATCACCATGGCTCTGCGTCAGCGCTCCTGCTCCCTTCTGCCAGCAGATGTGGTTCTGCAGGAGAGAGATCATGCCGCTTTGGGCAGAACAGCCCTGGAAGCTTCTAGCCAACAGGGGTCACTGGGCACCTCCGAAAGCCACAGCCCCACCTCCCTCGGGGAACTCTTCCTGGCATCTCTCCTCTGACCTCAGGCCAGCTCCAATGACCCAAGCTTCATCTCTGTCCCCAGCACTGTTGCCCGGAGAAGCTGAGCCACTGTTGTGCTCTCAGCCACTATCATCCAGAGTTCCCCAAGAAGGAGCATGTCCACGTGTTTGGGCAAAAGGGCCCAGAGACAGATGGAGACCTGGTTCTATCTCAAGGTCACACAGCAAGCCAAGGTAAATTCAGGGCTAGGACTTGACCTCCAGCCTCCTGACTCAAGGATGCCCCAGGAGTGGAGCAGAAGGGACAGTCGCAGGCTAGCCATGATCTGTATGCATGGCTCACCTGGGGTAAAAGCCCTCCAAGCACCCTTGCTCTTGGGAGGGACACTTAAATCCCCACAATAAGGCTTTTAAGGCCCAGCACAGGCTGGTCCCTGCTGCTATCTCAGCTGTTTCTCTTCTTACCCCTACAGTGGGACAATTCTTAGTGACTCACTATTCCTGAAATGTTGCAGCTCTCCTCAGACATTCTGGCTATTGTTTACACTGCCCCTTCCTCCTGGAATTCTGATGCATATGCTTTATGGCTCAGTTCAGATGGTACCTCCCCCAGGAAGCTCTCCCCAAGAACCCTGAGGCTGCCAAGAACCTCTGTGTTTACCTTTGCCCTAGCTCTGACTATGAGCACCATGCTGTCTGTGTCAGAGCCTGTCCCTGCCTCTGCTTCAAAGCCAAGAAGCAGATGCAGGGCAGGGCCAGGCCAGAGCCTGAGCCTGAACCATCACCTTTTCTCCAGCCTCATCCAGGTTCAGAGATGGACTTAGGAAGGACTTGGGAATGCGTGGCCACTAAGGCAGCTCTGGCCCATGGGTCATGGCGTAGGCCCTCTCAAACCCCCACTTGCCCACAGGACATTAATTTTTCACAAGGGTCCATTCAGAGGCATCTGATCCTCTGTCCATGACACTGCCTGACACCTGAGCTCTGACCTCAGGGCTGGAGGCCTGGAGCTCTGGATTCCAGAGATGTGCTCTTTCCTGTACAGGCTGGGTGTCTGGCAGGGATGAAGATGCAAGAAGGGCCAGCAGCACCTGGGTGTCACAGGAGAGGATTCCAAGGTCACTGTGCTGACACTGGGATCAGAGTCAGGGAGCAAACCAGGGTTGTTATGAAAGTGTAAGGCTTCGGAGGATGGCAAAAGGCTAGAAGTCAAGGCCCACCCATTAGGAAAACTATAGGTATGCACTTCATTTCTAAAAATAAGAGCTAAGCCGGGCGTGGTGGCGCATGCCTGTAATCTCAGCACTGGGAGGCTGAGGCAGGAGGATTGTTGTGAGTTCGAGACCAGCCTGAGCTACAAAGTGAGCTTAAGGCCAGCCTGAACTGCATAGTGAGACCCTGTCTCAAAAAAGACAAAAAAAAAAATAAATAAATAAATAAATAAATAAATAAATAAAATAAAAATAAGAGCTAGACCACATCAAGTTCATTGCTTTTCAAATTAACAGTGTTTCAGACAGTATTTGTATTTCAAGGCCAGGCCTGATGCCATCTTGACCTCCTTAAGTCCTGTCTGGACTTAACAGATGGGAAACTTGGGGTGTAGAGAAAGGAAGTGACTTATTCAGGGAGACACAAGGGGGTCAGAGAGGCTGAGAGGCAGGGACAGAGCCCTCTCCTGCATTCTCTGCCACCCTAGCTGCCTATTCCCCTGGCCCTTGGATGCACCCCAGCCCCAGCCCCAGCTCAGAGACCGTTCCACAGATACAGTACTCCTGGGCCTCCCTCCCCTTCTCCAAGGTACAAATCTCCATCTTCCCAACCTCAGGACAATTTCAGCCAATGGTTGCTTTGGTGGAGCCCCTATGGGTGGCAAAAATACTTGAGCAAGCAGTGGTATGGGAAGGGGCTCCTTCTGAATGCAAAATGCCCTCTCCCTGGGCCAGGACAAGGGCAACCGATCCTTACCTGAGTCCCAGTGTCCCAGGATCAAGAAGTTGGGGTCACTGGTCCAGCACAGTCTGCATATATACTCCTGCTGGGTCTTCCCCTGAGCTTGCTTTGGTCTCAGTCTCTCTCTCTCTCTCTCTCTCTCTCTCTCTCTCTCTCTCTCTCTCTCTCTCTCTCTCTCTCTCTCTCTCTC